>JBBMHQ010088452.1:0-10908 GCA_037834295.1 Postelsia palmaeformis | reverse complement strand
GGAAGTTACCACACCAGAACACAAATCAACTACTTTGACGCTGTCATACATGTTCAAGAAAGCCCGCCGCACCAGCTTTCTCTGGTAGGATACAGCTCACCTTCATGCGACCCGCTGGACACTTCACGGCGCTTCGCGCCTAGTCCGAGCAATTATCTTTCTGCTCGGTGAAAATCCGACGTGCTCCGTCCCGGCATTGTATAGAGGGATGCGAGGGTCTACGGTCATGCCACTACGGCCTATGGACGGCACGAGTACCCCCCCCCCCCGACACACTTTTGGTCAGAAGGTATTTTAATTTACAGGTTAATGCGCATTTCAGTATGCTGAACTTTCCACCGTGCTCCCGCCATCCGCAACACGATATTCTCGCTTTCACCCCGCAGGTTAAGCTCGTTACGAGCCGGGGTATGGCTCTCGTGCAGATGAAATACCCCGTCCAGGCTGTCAACGCCCAACGTCTTCTCGACCAGGTGAGACCGCGAGCGACCAACCCCGTCCCCGCCCTCTCCGCCGCGACCAACTCCGTCCCCGCCCTCTCCGCCGCGACCAACTCCGTCCCCGCCCTCTCCGGCCTGACCTGGCCCGCCCCCGGTCGTCGCGCCATTTCGTTTTGGCCCTTCTTGCGCGGACACATGGAGCGCTTGTTGCTCCGCAAATGCTGTGGCTTTGACCACGCGTTCAAAAAGCAGCGCTAGTTGTTGGAACCGGGGTTTGTCACACACGTTTTTTTTTGTTTTTTTGTCGCCTTCCCTTTGTTTTTCAACCAAAGCTGGCATTGGTCACCGGTGGAGGGCTTTTTCCTACCCCCCAGAAATTGTGGTGGCTGGTCTGACAATTGTGTTTGGACGTGACGCGTACCTTTGTTATTTATACGAGGTACCCTTCCATGTCCCTCGCTCTCTGTCGGAGCCGCGTCTGGTGGTTTTCAAGATCCGGCTGGACGAACTGTATCTTATAAGCAGAGAGGGCCACAGACATTTGCCCGTATGTCTTCGTACCGGTACTGAGGAAGGATATAGGTTGTTGTGTGCCGTCGCAACTCGGCCAGTGCTGCTGTTTGTGTAGTACTCGACCGACCACGCCCCGCCGCCCTCTGGCTTATCGTCGTTGTCGTTCTTTATTTGTGTCATCTCTCGGTGTTGGCTCCACCGCAGACGCCCCTATGCGGCATGATCTTGGAGGTAAAGGCGTCTAGCCAGTGGACCATCAACGACCCAACGGCCACCGACTTCAGCGAGTACCAGGGGGTGCACAGGCGAGTTCTCCGTCCATCGCTGTTGTTCCAAGATGGCCATGCCGCAGCCACCGATGCGCGTGATAAAATAACTCTAGTCTGGTGCCGCCGCCACGGCTGCGGCTGCTATGCACGTCCTACGAGCCGAATGTCCTTGTTACGCGGCCGCCCCTCCCATATCTGCTGATCGCATCATAGAGACCGCATTGGCCGAGGGTCATGTCCACTCGCCTAACGGGAGTATCTCCGCCCTTCCCCCCCCCCCGCCCGGCACCGACACGCTATTTTTTTTTCATGTGGTGTGCGTGCGTGTGCTTAGGTACGAGATGGCCCCATCGCCCGAGGACTCCCGCTACCGCGACTCCTTGTCGCCGCCGTGTTCCACTCTGGTGGTGGACAATGTGTCTCCCGATGTTTCCGCCGAAGCGATCACAGCTATTTTTGCCAAGGTGGGAGTACGAGTACGAGTTCGGGATTGTGCTTTCCGCTCGCCTGCTTGAACCCCCGTTTCGCTTTCCAATATTCGGCGAGCACCGAAGGCGTTCGTGGTGAACGCGTGAGCGTGCAAGCCGTGGTTTTGCTGTCGCCGCCATCCCTCTTCTCTGGCGACGGAGCAAAGCTACAAAGTGGAGATGCAATGGGGGGTGCTTTTTTTCAAGCAGTCTGTAGTCGTTGTTAACCTGTGTAGCTCTGCGATGAAGAGCTCGAAGCAATGCATGAAATGGTTGACGGTGTATGGCCCAGGGTCGGCATGCCTCGCTGAGTTTCTGTACGGAGGAAGGGTGTCATTCTGCCGCGTCTGTTATTTGATTCACAGTAGGATGTTTTCGATCAAGGACGCCGTTATTCGAATGGTTGTGGACGAGGAGGGGAGCTGTCTGCGCGTGGCGTGCTCTGCCGAAACCCGTCAAGCCTTTTTGTTACGCTTTTTACGTGCTCCTCCACGTATTGGCTGTTCTTGATCTTACATAAATTCCTTTCGTAAAGCCACAGCTTTATGAGATATTGCGTTTTCTGAACGAAAGACCTGAAAGTTTTTATTCACTTCACCCCCCGTCAACGTCCGCTCCTCCGTCTTCCTTTTTCCTCCTTTTTGTCCACCCACGCGTTACACGCCCCCCCCGGCTTTTAGCATGGAGTCGTCTCGTCGGTCGACCTTGACACCAACGCCGAAGCCCCCCCTGACGCCTCGTCAGTGCTTCCCGCAGCGGGGAGCAGCAGCAACGCGGAGCCTAAGCCGTCCGTGCAGGCTCTGGTCCACATGGAGGCCGACGGGCGCGTTGGTGCGACGGAGGCCGCGGTGCACGCCCTGATCATGATCCACAACCTCACCGTGCACGAGCGTAGACTACGGGTGTCGTTCCTGAGCGGCGAGCGCCACGTAGGGAAATGAGGAGCCGTGTGCCGGCCCCGAGACGGGCGGGAAAAGGCAATGAGCACCACACAACACAGTTGGGATGGCGCGAGGGTTCCGTTCCGTCCGGGACCGTGCCGTTCGGCTACGTTCCGTGGGAGCTTTGGTCCGAACTCGAGGGATTCATCATGTGGCCGTTGGTTGGGTCACTGTTGTACCAGTATGATTAAGACGCGCGCTTCTACAAGGTATCACGGGGGGGCGGGGAGGGGGGTATGGGTGTGTCCTCGCGTGCGTGCTTGCTTTGCGACCTCGGGCAGGTGTCCCCGTAGGTTTCTTGTTACAAGCAGCGGAGGGAGGGGAGGCAGGGGGGGAGAGAGGATTGTGTTTTTTGTTTGTGTTGTCCACTGTCGGGCGGTGTGTATACCTCTTGCGTTTTTTTCTGCGCTATGACGGGTTTCAATGTCGTTTTTCGCTCACTACACGCGCTCCCGAAAGAGTTTGTCCTTGTAGGTCGGAGAGGGAAGCACGTAGATTTCTATTCCGTGAAAATGGGCGGATGCATCGCCCCCCCCATCCCCCCTAACCGACGTGGCGTTATCGATATGTGATGGCGGCCATGTGGCGTTTCTCTCGGTGTGTTTTCAGGTCTGTTTTTTTTGTGACGTCCGGTAGCATACAAATAATGGCGGTTGGTATTTGGCCGCGCGGAGTGCCAGTACACGGCTGGTTGGGTGCTCCAAGCAGGATGTCCCTTTAATTTCACGTCGTATATGCTTCCGGGTCGTCACCAGTCAGCGATCGATGCGCTGTCAGCGTCTCAGTTATATGTGTTGGGTAGGAAGGGGGGTGGGGGAACGTTTTGGCGCCAAATGTTCTGTGGCGGCGTCGCGATGTCGATCGCCACTCTTGTGTAACGCTCGTTCGGCGCGTGTTCGTGACGTCAACGATCTCCTCGAGCCGCTCAAGGTCGCGGTGTCATATTTTACGCTTTGGACAAGAGTACCGACACGCGGTGGCTTCCTTGTCCGGCAACCCTTACGACCGAGACATGATACTCGTAATGCGTTTTTTTTTGCCAAACGTTTCGATCGAAGAGAATCATCTGGTGAGCAAAAGTTCGCCAGAAGCCGGTTGCTCTACACAGGGCTGGGGGGTCAACCGCAGATTATTCGGTGTGTACCGCCACGGCGGAGTGTGTGTTGCCCTTCAGGCCTCCTTGGGAAACATCATTCTCTGGCTCGGACGAGAAGTGACTGATTGGTCTCCCGATTCAAGACGACCGCGTCCGACAACTACAGTAGCCGAACCACATAACAGCCAGCTTTGACAGGTACTAATGGCCGGTATGCGGGGCGATAATCTGTAGCCGCAGAGAACACCCACGAGCTAGACGACAACCAACCGCAACCGACCGTGCAAAAGACAAAGCAGGACATATGAGGCCCGGGCCGCGGCATGCAAGAACTGGATCTCCTAAATTCGTGCGCGTTTGTCTCCCCCTGCTTAAATGCCTTTTTCAACCTAAAGTAATGTTGCACATGATATATTTTCAAAACTAGTCCCCGAACGTCTAATGCCATTACAGCAGTAGTTCTTCGAGAAGACTTTCGCCCCGAAAAAAATACGCGTGTTCGTTCGTCTCCGCTCTACTCACAACAGGGCCACCGCTTCGAATTTGCGATTTTTTTGGCCCACCTTACTGACCCTCACGATCTTTCAGCTCGTTTGGCGTCGTTTGTGTCTACGAGTTGCTTTGTTGTATCGGCAACTCGTGAACCTTTTCGGCTTGTTGATGCACGGGTATATGTTAATCCAATCCTGTTCCAGTTTCATGCCGTGGCAAGACGGAGTTATTGCCGCCCACGCGGTGCCGTTGCGGCCGGCTCCGCCGCCAAACCTCCCGGCCCGCCTACGAACGTGGCCGCTGGAGGGGCAGACGCATCCGGCGCTGAGGACGCGGGGGGAGCAGGCGCCACCGTAGTAGTCATCGCCAAGGCAGAAGGAACACTGCTGCTGTGCGCCGCCGCGCTCACGACCGATGCTGCTGTTGGGGTTGCTGCGGCCGAAGCGGAAGCGGCCCTGCTGTTGGCGGCCGCGACGACGGCGTTCCTAATCGCCTCCGCTGCAGCCGCTTCTGCGGGTTCCTTTTTCGTCTGAGACGCTTCTCCGGCGGCGCGTTCTGTCTCGGCCACTGCTGCTGTTCGAGCGGCGGCAGCAGCCTTGGCTGCCTTGGTGGCCGCTGCACATGTCGCCTTGAAGGCAACGCTGTAGAAGGGGTCTTCCTCCAGGGTCTTGTCCTGCTTCATAAAGTGCCGGAGTATGTCCAGTAATTGCTGCGGCTCCGGCTCTGCCTTCGCGGCCTCCGCCTGTGTGGCGGCATCGCATGGCGCAAGATGTAGGGCGTTTGTGTTCGCCGCTTAGTCAACGGTACTGGCTGGCCCTGAGCTCAAGTTGGTCAGTCAACAAAACCATACACGACCTCAAAATACCTACGAAACCCTAAATATATATATATATATATATATAAATATGCACCCAGACATGCACGCCTACCCTGGAGAGTTCATCATCGTGAGCATTGTTGTATATCAACGGTAGCGACTCCGTTTCGCAAGCCGGCTTCGGGTTCGCGTTGCCGACTCACGTGAACCCCGTTTGAAGACACTGGATGCTACGCCCTCTTACGCGAAATTTGAAAATAAGATTTTGGCTTGTTTTGAACGTGAGAAACGGGGACGTACATCGCCGACAACGCTGATCCAGTGATGGGGTAGCCTTGAAGCTTACGGCGTTTTCGCAAAGGAGCGTATTACCCTCATGTACATTCCTGAACTCTGCATGAGCCCGGGTGGTGCATCACTGCACACGCGGCTTGGTGAATGGATAAAATGGCCCAAGATCAACAACGAGAGAAACGGTGATGATATAGGCGCCATCGACGGTGACCGGCCTCCCAATTTTCCATCTAGGTTACCGGTGAATGTTGCGGTTCGAGGGCCAGCATACATGCCTACACATCCGTAGTAAACCCGAGCGTAGCCCAGGAAACCCCCAAACGCCACAGCACCTGCCCCGAAAAACAACAAGCCCGAAGGGAAATTTGAGTCTTTTCGGGCCTGTGGGTTACTTTTGGGGGGTGCTGTGGCGTCTGGGGCCATCCTCGGGTGTACCAATGATGCGCAGGCATGCAGCTGCTACTCGCAACGCGACATGTAACCGACACCAAGATTAGGATGTCGCCAGTTATCGTGCATACAATGCCACTTTGTTTCCCGCTTTGTTATTCGTCAGATGGGTTCATCTAACAAGCCGGGTGTGCAGCGACGCTGCCCCCCGGCCTTGCTCAGTTCAGGAGAATGCGCCCTTTGCGACCCATTATGTTGTCTCCAGCCATGCCATTCCGCCGTCTTTCTTGTTCTGCCGAATCGGCGCCCCTCGCACTTCGTTGCCGTGGTTCATCAACTGTTTGTACTCTGACAGTGATGTACGTTCGTTTGTACACTAGTATATGTCCACCCCTTGAGCCCTTGGCTCCAACCCTTGTTTCTAGTTCATCGCAACTCAAGTCCGGAGTTCCATAGTAGGGGCCACTACCCAGCATCGATGCTACTGCCAATAATAGGCTATTATGTATATCTGGCAATATAAACGAGTACTCGTAGGATAAATCGATGCGATTATCGAAATCTCATTGGTGAACCCGCGATTTTTTTCGGGTCTCTCTATCGTCCACTGATAGACGGGCTGACTGCTGGAAACAGCAATAGACGCACGAGGGCACACGAAGGGCGGTGTCATTTGTTCGTCATCAGCTCCAGGCACACAGCTGCGCAAGTATGGCAGAGGAGGCACACGAGCGGACGGCACGAAGTTGCCTGCTGGTGTTGATAGGACTACTATTGTGGCTCTCTCTCGCCCACCCGCCTTTTTCTTCTTTAGGATGTTGATGGAACATAACGGCTGCAAATGGTGTGTGTCACGTGTCACACCGATCGATATTTATATATATATATAGGTACTGTCTTGCGGTTGGCCGGTAGCGATCAATATTCATACCTGGTAGCATATAAGGAGAATGTCAATGGCTCACTACCATTCGGGGTCTCGGGGTCGCCCGAGACCGCATTTTTTAGAACCCCGGCCGGTTGGCTTAGGGTGCGGACTCTCGGGTATTGACATCATGACAGGAAAAACGAGAAGCTTCGGCCGGTGCCGCGGTTCTTGTCCCACGCCAGTGGAGGCCCTCCCCGACGTCGCAGAAGGAAAACACGCAACATGACAATTAAAGGATAGACAATGAAATACCTGGCATACGATGCTTAGTTATGCAAGTATATCATGCAGTATCGCATACCGGGCCCTCGTATACAACCGTAGTGTTCCCCGAAGGTGTATCACCTTGAGAACGTTGATCCGCGCGTTCAATGCCTCGAGCTCCGCCTGCGAAGATTTGATGCGCTTAGATATCGAACCCAGCGCCACAGGCTTCCCTCCGCCGATCTCCAGCGCCTCCGCCGCAGAACGGCCGGCGGAAAAACGGTACACCTCGGTCACGCAGTCTTCCCCCTGGTTGTTTCAGGGAACCCGCGCGGTCGTTTGGGCGAGACTCAAGGCCGGGGAAAGGTGAAGGGGCAGAGCCCCGACGTTGCCTTCAAGCGGGCACCGTAATGGTCCAGTAAGCACATGCTGTAGTAGTAGCAGTAGTAGTAGTAGCAGTAGTAGTAGTAGTAGTAGCAGCAGTGGTAGTAGTAGTAGTAGTAGTAGTAATAGTAGTAGTAGTAGCAGTAGTAGTAGTAGTAGTAGTAGGAGTAGGAGTAGCAGTAGCAGTAGCAGTATTACGGGGGACCATAATAAGTAGGACCTACGGTACACACAAAAAACTACATGTTTTCGTTTTTTTACTCACAATATTTGGTCCTATTTACTATGGTCCTCCGTAATAGTAGTAGTAGTAGTAGTAGTAGTAGTAGTAGTAGTAGTAGTATTAATAGTAGTAGTAGTAGTAACAGCAGTAGTAGCCGTAGTAGTAGCAGTAGTAGTAGTAGTAGTAGTAGTAGTAGTAGATATTGGACTCAGGAAACTCTTGCGTGCGTCTGCTGCACTACACTCACACACCACGGTCGAAATAAACTGCTTGGTGTACATACACCGTACCTGGTATACGATAGATAGGAGTCGAGAGTCGGTGGTAACGAGAGGGCACGCCTGCACACTTGCACACAGCACAATCAGAGCTGCTTCGCTAGGAGGGTGTTCAAGTAGAAGAAAAAAATACTGCTCACGGAAAAAAAACGAAAAAAAACATGGCCTCGTACACATGATACATACATACCAGGTACCCGGTATATCAATATTAGTAGTGCAATTTAGCTCCCCTAGGTTCCAGAGCTGTCAGATTTTGTTCCCCTCAAACCCAGTAGCTCGCGCCATCGAAGTATCCCACGTGACTTGAAAATACGAGTTTCGACAAAACTCTCGATCTCACAGCTGTCGTAATTTTAAATTCATACTACGATGTAATATACCAGGGAATACATACTAGGGAACAAGCGCACCCCCGTCCCCAAGGCGGTAGGCCCGCAGTGGAAGGCGGACGTGTGAGGCTCGAAATAAATGGAATGAGGAGGGTCGAGTATCAAAAGGAATGGCACATTACTTGTGGGGCAGAGAGGCAGCAGTAATTATGGGCGATACAAAAATAGGCCTGGTACATCGTGACAGCGAACACGCTTGCAGACAAAAGAAAGAGTATTCAAGTCTTGAGGGCAGGGGGTCTCCATGTATCCGCAATCCGCGTTTCTCCATTTCACGGACGAATCATGTTTCGGTTATGAAAAAAAAAACATTTCCCGTGCCGCCAGAGGCCTGGACCCATGAGATGCCTGGTTAATACAATGCTTCCTGAATTTCAACTCAAAACGGCACTAACCAAAAACTTGGCGTGAAGATGGTAGTTGTACCGAGAAGGCCATCTCTGGCAATCTTGCCCCTACTGTGGCAGTGGTGGAAAGCACGGGTGTGACCTGCGTCTTTGCGTGTGACCGTCGTGAACTTTTCGTGCTTAAGACCGATTACAATGGGAACGCGAAGTCGAAGAGTTTTGATTCAACAAATATCGCTTTCAAACAACAGACGAAGATATTCTCGTACCGCCGATGTGGGGGAAAAAGAGGGGAAAAGGTTTTTGTTTCTTCTCAAAGTTTTTTCGAACGGCTGCAGGCGGCGCAATTTGTTTTTTTGCTCGGTTCAAATTGTCGACACGCTGGAAAAAACAGCGCGTGCGACGATAGACGCTCGATCTCGACATAGACTCAGCCCACGGCCAGCCCGCTTGGTGTCGGGCAAGGCCAACAAGTATAGATGGCGGCGTCCAAGATATCACGTGGATCCATGGTCTAGGGGGCGAGAGTTTGCCGGCGGTGTCCTACGGTCTTCTTCCAAAGCTGAAAAAAAAAAACTAGTTTTAGTCATTCGACAGGGATCGAGATTTTTTGTCATCTGTTTCGTGCACACCAGCGGCCAATTGTTTGTTTATCATTGTTGTTGTTCTCACATTAACTGATCGCCTCAATACAATGCAGTCCGTGGTCACAGGACAGGCTCCAATAATTAACTCTGGAGTGGAAGAAATACCTCGCTCGGTAAAAAAATATAAGTAGCAAATAATAGTTTACATGATACCTGAAGCACATCTACACTTCAAACAAAAAAGCAGAAGTAAGGTCCGCGCACGTACGTATCAGATACATGCGGTACGCTGTGCGAGTCGCAACAGAATCCGAGAAGACCGCATACTACCCAGAGAAAACAAGAAAGACACGATAAAATAACAACTCGGCGTCGATAAATCGAAATCAAAATCGAAAAAGTCACAAATAATCCAAAAGGGAAGAGAGAGGAAAATGTTCAAGTCACAGGCAAGGGGAAGCAATAAAAATCAATAGAAATCAATAGAAAACAAGAAGGAAAATACACAAGAGAATGCGCGCACTTTTCGCAGTTTGCAGGCTCGCACGCTACGCGAGGGGTGTAGAACAGAATCATACGCATGGCCAGCGCCAGCCACATGTCTCCGACCATTGCGTGAACATGGTGACCCTACGGTGGGTCGGAGCCCCTAACGAGCTCACTCTGTTCAGAATCAATGACGCAGTCGTTGGTTTTGTCGGTCGATGTCTGTCGAGGACTCGGAATTTCGTCGCTCCGAGCTAAACATCCGCCTGAGTTTTTCTGGAGCCGATCTTGGCCCAACATCGGTCCCAGATTTGTTTTGTTCGGGGTTTCTCAAAAGTTTGGAATTTTCCGTTGGAAGAATCGTGCTCATAGCAAGCAAACTGTACCTGAAAAATTCTGGCGGGTATCTTTGGAACTCATTTTTTCATGGAAAATAATCGTTTCTCATTGGCATAGGTCCTATTGATGGCTTGCGTGAAAAGTTTTGACCACCGCCTATAATCGAATTCGACGAGCCAACTTTGTGACATTTTTGCTCCAGAAACAGCACACGTGATGTTCTCACCACAGGCCAACAACAGCAACAAACACCGATAGCACAACACTAACTAATGTAAACAACAAGTAGTACCAGGTATGACAATTTGCTTGGAATTACTGTGGGACGGCAAGAGGAATCGTAATATTCCCATTCCAGAATAGGCCAGCAACAACAATAACACCCCGAAAAAAAGGTCATACGAGTGAAAAACAAACGAGTGGGGGGGGGGGGAATTCTGGACGATTCCACTCTCGTTTCTGTCAAGGGTATGTACTTGCTTTCAGTCTTGACCCCCTGTCTGGCCTCGAAAAAGGATAATGGCGGGGCGTCGTCTTTTTTCACCGAGAGTTTGTTAAGCGACTACATTCAGCTGACATTTGCAACTGTGCAATAGCCTTGAGATATAGCTTTCATGGTTGGGCGATGCATGTCAGCGCATAAACCCTTCATCTGGTACTACGGTGCATCATGTACGACAACCACAGCAACTCCTAGTACGACAGCGACAAATAGATGCCCATCGCCATCACCTCAACCAGCAGCAGCGACCACCACCACCACCACCACCACCAGCGACAAGCTTCCGCTGCTGCTGTTGGTCAGCTGGTGGTGGTGGTGAGGCTGGAGGTTGGTGATGCCTGGTACCTGGTACCTACTTTTTCAGTGTGCACACAGAGCATCAAGATGCCCACCACCACCACCACCACCACCGCAACCAGGGGAAGCAGCCACAGCAATCACCACCACCACCACCGACAAGATTCTACTTCTGCTGGTGCTTAGCTGGTGGTGGTGGTGTTGATAGTGGTGGCGGTGCTT
>JBBMHQ010088430.1:0-10910 GCA_037834295.1 Postelsia palmaeformis | reverse complement strand
TGGCAACCTCTTTTTTGGCATGTTCCTTACTTTATATTGCCATTTCAACTTTCTCATGTCTCTGTTTGTCTTGAGTGAGTGTGCTCCCAATTCTGCTCTTGATACTATATTACTAGTCGTACTTGAGCATCTTAGGATTTTCTTCGCTGCTGTCATCTGCACTGTTTCCAACTGTTTTACGAGTTTCGCGTTTCCTTCCCATACTTCTCCTGCACATTTTAGCTTTGGTACTATCACATTCATCAGGATACATCTTTTAAAATTTGTATCAAGAGAGTTTTGAGGGAGTAAAACGCCAAGGAAGCATTTGCAGCGCCCGGGTTCTGGGGGCAGAGAGGGACACGCCGATTATAGGGTGCATACTGTAGCGCTGGTGGATATTTGCAAGGATCATCCTCAGATTATCTAGATCATTCCCACTATTAATACAGTACATGATCTAGATATTTCAGGGCAGACATACACTATACATTTCTATATTCCTGATCTATACGATCTAGGTCATGCTGTCGGGGTGGGAAGTGCCAAATATGCATGGTCTAGGACACGTTTTCGGGGTTGGATCTTGAACTTTAGACAGATCCTGCACAAGCTCTCGTAACGGTAGGCTAGGATCTATATGACCTAGATGACCTATCTGCCTATCTGTAGATGATCTGCCTGATCTGTCCGACGTGTAGATATTTGTAACTGTCGTCAACTATTAATAACTACGCGCGCTTATGAAAAACATCAAATACACCGGTATTGGCGTTAGGCTTGTGATCTGTTGGTTGGTCGTGTCTTTACCGAGAAAAAAAAAGAAAGTTGCGGACATTTTTGGTCGAAAGCAGGGTTTCTTTTAGTGTTGTACTGTCGCGCGAGCGCAGAATATCAACTCATGTGCGCAACACGTTTCGCTGCAGGCGAAAAAAATGCCGCGGAGCCTTTCGCGCCACAGACGGTTATTTTGGGAGGCATGTACATTTCTTCGCCGCAGGCTTGAAACGTTTCAGGCTGTTCTCGCCGCAGTATTGTGTAGTTTTCCAATCATATTTACAACTGCACCAGATATTTCAGAGCAAAAATCTTGGAAATAGTACTACCCGTATATATGGGATGGTATTGGTTCTCGAAAACGGTTAAATGATCCGGCAAAAGGCGTATTTGAAGGGTGTTTCCCGGCGTTTCTTTGCAAATATACCGCAATTTTTTGGCCTCTGGTGGCCTCTGCGCTACACGCAACGTATGCCCCGGCGGCCTATTCGAAGCCCTGGTCGGAAAGCTTCGGACCTCCGGCCTTACCCAGCTCAAAAAATTAGGCATCAAGGCATGCCCTAATGAGGCATTCCCTACATTGTAGGCGGGCGTGTAAATTAGCAGCTTGCACCACACGATGAAACAGTTGCGGATGGGTGTCGGTTGGCGGCGGCGGCGGCGGTAGGTACGTTGCCTGACGGGCGCAGTGCTATACACGTGAGCTACTAGTAGGTGGCGTTTTCTGTCTGACGGAAGTTTTGCACACCTCGGGCAGACCATAATGTACAGTACATCCTACTGAGCGAGTGGGAATCGGTCATCTGCCAGAGGTTTGTGTTCCGGGAAGGGACGGGTGTTACAGATTACCAGGGTGGAACGCGAGACCTTCCTAACTCCTCTGACCTTTTCGATGAACTTGAGGAACTGACTCTTTGCCGTCGAAGGGTCCCCCAAGAGAAGGATGTTAATGTCTCCTCGGAGGCGGGTGCTATCCGGTAAGTGCTGAAAGCGAGATGGCGGCGGGGGGGGGGTGGCAAAGTCAAGGATAACAGTCAATGGCGAGGGAAAATGCAAGAGGGCATCGACCAACCTGGCCTGACGTACCAAGAGACAGGCGGTGAAGACAGGGAACAAGTGAACAGCTTGCCGGAGGGCTTCCACACACATCCATATGGTATGCATGTACCAAGTGTAATTGGTTGGTATGGAAGCCATCTTTCGCTTACCAAAAAAATAAAGAGCTACCTGGCACACGGTTGCCGCACGTCTCCCCGTTTCGTGCAAAGCCGCGGCCACGTGGCATGTTGCCCCAACTATATGGATGTTTCGGCCGGCGTCGCTCACTAAAACTACAAAACAGCCCCCGCTTTCGTGTTCTTCGCCTGATGCCAAATTTACACAACATTCTACATAATTTCTACAGAATAATCAACAATCTCTGCGGGAGGGCCTTTTTGCTCACCGTTACAAGCGCACGAAACACCTTCCATGTCGCGATAAAAAAATTAAACATTCGTATTGATGCCTGCACTCGCAACAACCTTGGGCTGCTGGGCACAGCACAGCAGTCCCTAATACTAATGCTGTGTACTACAATAGAAATAGTAATATTTAAAGTAAATGTAACGTGGTTTCACCTTTCGCGACCCTCCGAATAGCAAGCAAGCGAGCGCCCTCTTGATGTCCACCGTGTAGTCTCCGGAGATGGAAGGGGAGATGGATGACGCCATCTTTTCGTAGATTTGGGGGGTACGCGACATGGCCAGAAATTTCTCCTCCTCCGCCGGGGTAAAAGAAACGGACGCGCGCCCCGCCCCCTCGCTCTCCACCGTGATCCCCACCACCTGAGACCATGGCGGCGGCGCACCCGCGGAGGGGAAAAACCACTATGTGGCTTGTGCTGTCGTGGCGAAAGACTACCTGGTACGTACATCAGAGCTAAATAGACACACGACACCTGTCAATAGTTCAGTTTACCTCTCTGGGCGGTGACATGATCCCCGTTTAATATTGACGCTTAGTGAAGGCGTATTCCCCGTTCAATCTCGACACGTAGTTTAGGCGTACTCCCCATTCAATGTTAACTGTTATGATACTGCTTTGTTTGAGGTTGAAAGCCCGGTAGATAACTGGGTTTAGGCATTGGTATCGTATTTGGAGTACTTGGAAGGCGTATCTTGAGTGGCAAACCATGGTTTTTCCAGAGAGACACGAGCGTGGTCTCAGTCTCCGTCGTGCAAGAAAGGACTAAAGCTGCTCTTCTTCTATCTCTAAGCAAGCAACACATGTGAGCACCAACGAGTACCGGTTTAATAGGCAGATCTGCTCAGGGATATAAAGTGTCCTGCTGTCCGCATGATCTTGACAAGTGCGTCCCGCTGTCCGCATGATTTTAACATAGCACTTACAGCAGTAGTTTAAACCTAGTTTGAACGGGGCTTAAAATTATAAAATTATAGGCCAGAGTGGTAAGGTATGTGAAAACTGCGGTAGTTTTCCCCATCTGCCGGAGGGTTGAAACAATTTTTCATCAGGAAAAAAACCTTTGCCGGCAATGCTATTGTTGTGATGAAACTATATCAGGAAGTGGCAGTTTTGGACTCTGACGGATCATCTAGAAAAACTCCCCACACAAAAAATACTATAAATACATTAGGCTAGACGCTCGATCAGAGGGCGAAACTGTCGTCTCCTGACATATTTGGGCTCGTGATATGCCTTTCGGCAATACCTCGAAATAGCCAGTCTCCACTGCTGTGTGAGGGGCCGGCGCAAAATACTACAGCAGCACAATACTGCAGTGCATCAGTATGTTCTCCATGAGCTCCGTCAGGCAACACGGTCTGGTAGCATGACCGAAACGGTATTTCGCTGCTGAAACTGACGTCAGCATTAATAATGCCACTTTGCGCTCATTTTGAAACAAGAAAGAGGCTGGCGCATGTGCGCAATAATGTTACGTGTGAGTCGCGGGTGTAGAACGGAGAGAACTCTTCTCGCACGATCGTTCCCGTCAGGGGAACAGGACCGTCAAAACCATCTAAGGTATTCTTGGTGGTACGACTGCAGGTGGTACACCCCCGCCCTCCCCTCTAACCCCCTATATCTTAGCTCTGGAGCCGCTCACCCTGCCCACCCACCTGTATGAACGGCGTTCGAATTGCCACGCCCCCGACCTGTTTCTTCGCAGCGGCGGAATTGTAGAGGGAAGCGATCCCCATGATCGACACTCGGGTACCGGGAGACACCTTGTCGACGAGGTTTCGGTCAAGGACTACGATGATATTGCGAGGCATTTCTCCGGTGGGAACAACCTCAGGACTTTCCTGTAGCGCACATAGAGAGAGTGGGAAGGTAGGGTCGGTCGACAAACGTTCCGTGAACCCTTTTACTGCTGAGTAAACGATCCAATACAAATTCCAACTTAGTTGCCCCCGAACACCTGGGCACGATTCAAAATAGGACGCTGGGTACAGCTACTGAAGTGAACCAATCCATGCGAGTCTGCGATATGGGACCCAGGGCGTCGAAATCACGGGACAGGCTAGAGTAGTACGAAGGAACCAGGGTGGACCGGGGTTGAACGAGCTATACTGTGAACCGGGGTCGGAACGAGGGCTGGTCTAGAGTGGCGAACTTCAACAAGAGATACGGTCGAATGAGAACTGCGGAGGCATCCTACTTGTATCATGTAACAGGAGACGATTTTTCTACGGGCTAAATTGTATCGCTCGCGCGGGGATATATACGAAGGAGAGGTGCTGCCAACGAAAATAACCGCCAAGTCAAGTCAGACCGGCCGAGGGAAAATCGAAGTGCATCGTCAGAAGCCGGAGCACCCACCAGTACTCACCGCCCTTGCAAAACCGCTTCCTTCCTTCCTTTCTCTCTCCCTCCCTCTACAAACCAAAACACACGCAAAAAGTTATGTACGGTTATGCCCTAACTCAACGCCAGAACAAACGCACGACGATTGTACAGGTTTGGTGAGGCGGCGGACATGCCAACTGCTCCAATAAATGGGCCAGCAAAAAATATTCGGTCCCAAGGCCCCGCAGCGAAATATCCTTCTACGAAAAAATCTGCTCTCCGCACTGACCTGCAGCTTGAGCGTCTGCTGATCGACGTAGATGCTCTCATCCGGCACGATGACGTACGGTTGTTGGCCTGGTGTGGGGCGTGATCATGAGCACAGTGTGTGTGTGTGGGGGGGGGGGGAGCGCGATACACGAGGGGGGTGGGTGTTCCGGGGAATGAGATGCGGCGAACTTTTGTAGTGCGCAGAGTGACAGCGCCTGCCCGGCCTGCATCCATTGTTTCAAGCAGGTGGCGACGTGAGCGGGCGAATAAGTATTTTACTTGGGCACGACTATCGATACTATTGATAATACCGCAGATCAACAGATCAACGGATCAACAGATCACCACTTACTGTACCCATACCACGTACTGTTAGCTACCCGCTACCAGGTATGCGATTTTGTGCGTATCGACCACAAAAAGACGACATCGGCAAGAAAAAAAAACTCATCCCCGTCAAAAGCCGACGCCTCCAGCCACCGTAAAATGTTTTGATTTTGGTGTATAAATTTCTGCAATGTGCAAGCGCATAATACTGGAGAATGTGCATGAGTCTTCAACTCAAAATTCAGGTACGTCTTCAAACCCAAGCTCTCCACGTGGTGCTCATCTCTTTTATATACGAAGTATATATATACGAAGTATTGGAATTGAAACAGAGGTGGAATCGCCAAAAACACTGTTTTTTGGGGGATACTTCCAAGTAATGCAGGCGAATCACCAGATCGTGATAAATATAGAGGTCAAAATAGCTGACCACCATGTTGCTTAGGTTTTGTGGCACCTAGCAGAACGAACCCCGCTTCATTTTACTACGTTAGAGCGGATGGCAGTGTCTTTCAAATTGCGTGATATGGCCACGAAAAACGCAAGGAAAAAGCTTCGCATGGGCCACGGGCAAGAAAGGCAGCTGCGAAACGAAATGCAACCGTTTACGAGGGGAGGAGTGGTGGCGACACCATCCAAAGAGCGGCGGGGCGCGCAGCCCACAACGGTGCGGTGCGACGCGGCGGCCTCGAGGTGTCCGAGGCATGCTGGGACAGAGCGTTGCACGAGCGGGACAAAAGCCGCGCAGAAGCATCCGATGCGGAATTGAAGAGCCGTGATGCGGCCGAAATAATTTCCGCGATGGAGTCGAGCGTGTCTCCGGAAAAAAAACTCAGGCTTGCGGCTGAAGATGTCAGGATGAAGCTGCGGCCGCGTGTATAACGCGCTTGCGCTAACGAAGACAGCGGTCTTGGTTTGGCTGCACGCTTCTACTCCGATGTTTACTGCTGTGGTGCTCCCGACGTACACAAATAATATACCTCGTATCCTGTTGGTATTAGGTATTCTGTGTGCAGTCGCAGCAGCAGACAAAGTTGTGACTATTCAGCCTATTTTGGTGATGTGTGTGACATTCCGTTATGTTTCGATTGGTTCATCGTTGATGATTTTTTTCAAGTTACAGACGGCCAAAACCCACGTTTTTCGCCCCGACAAATCCAAAAGCGCATAGCTAACTGTACCTTGGTCAAGGGGAGAGATACCTATTGTATACCTTTTGTGTACCTACTGTAAATTGTTCATCGAAGTACCTTTATTGGGGGCCCGCGGTTAAAAAAAACTGAAGTATCACCTAGAAGAAATGCAGGCTCAAGATTGCAAAAAAACAACCAACTAAGTTTGTTGGTGTCAGAAACATAGCTCATAGGATTTTCATGTTGTGGAGGCGGTAACCATACCGGAGGCGGTAACCATACCGCTTTGAATAGCTCATCGTTCGGCTCCGACGTTCAGTTTTTTCCCCGCGTTTTTTTCACGGAATCACCTTCCAGGACGAACGAAGCCGTGCGCAAACCCTTCGGGCTTGCTCGATAGCCTGATCGGTCACAACCTCATGGCAGTACGATGGTTGTCCGATTCGGGTAACTACAGCTGTCGTAGAACCACAGAGCATCCACCACAACACCACACTGGCACAAAGCGCCCACCCACCCATCCACAGACTGCGACTATTATAGTGATAAGCACACGAGTAACGTGATACACCGACGACGCTAATTATTTGCCATTTTTTTGTTATATTCCACTAATGTTATCAATACTACCTTCGCCTTCCTTTCTCTCTAGTCTATTAATAGTCGTAACTCAGATGCGGGTACACATATTAATGCTAGGCTCCCCCCCCTCGTCACCACTACGGAAATTAAATGGACTCATTGAAGCTGTCATCTATATGCAAGTCCCCCTCACTGCGGTTCTTAGTAGGATGCAGCTCCTCCCCCTTCATGCGACTCGCCGGACACCTCACGGCGCTTCGCGCTTGGTGCAAGCAATGTTTGCCTGGTCGGTGAAAACTCGACATGCTCCGTCCCGGCCTTGTAGGGATGCGAGGGTCTATGGTCATATGACTGCGGCGATGCATGCATGTGATATCGAGTACGTCTCTCCTATCGAGTACCCCCCCCCCCCTCCCTACTAGGAGTATGGCATGATAGGCGCCTTGTATGGCATTCGTATCGCGAGAACGGGTCAGCACTTTCTTCCTTCGTCGACTCTCGTCCACATGACGCCCAAGTGAGCCTACATATAGTTACGAAAAGTGCCACATCTCGAAGTACCGCGGGGCATACACTGTTGTGTACAGCAACTACCTTGTACAACTTGGTATCCTGGACATCAAAGATAATATGGATTACTGCTCGTGTGCACGCACCGCAATCCTCCGCTTCGGGGTCCATCTGCCCGTTTTTGTCGCACTTCATGGGCAGGGCAGCGCCGCCGAAAGGCCCGACGCACGGGATGTGCTTCACGCAGCCGCAGCTCTTGCATTTGGCGGCAACGCTCGTCGCTTTCGCGCGGATGCGGGTTGCGCTGATAATGATTCCAGGAACCTTGCGTTGAAGAATCACAGGCAGCCGAACGTTGGGGTGTAAAAATAGTAGACGCTTCTTCAAAGGGAGACTCATCACGTTGCGCTTAACGGAGGGGCTGCATGTACTCGTCTGAGCGGCGATGGCCGAATTTGACGCAAATCAAAGTGGTGTATAAAACTCTTTAGTAGACTGGACATCTACAGCGGAAATGTCAGTCCTTCCTGCAGACAAAGCAGGATGATGGGGAGAGAGAAAAGAGATGGCAGTCCTTCCTGTGGACAAAAGCAGGATGATGGGGCGATAGAGGGAGATAAGTGCGATGAACATCGCACGATGTGATAGCATGGCAACTGTACGTACTCGTACAGCAAGTGGGCCACTCTGCGGCACGTTTCAAGAGGGGCACTCCCCACATCATACCACATCATACCATACCATACCATACCATACCATACCAGGGCGCTACTGCCTCCCCCACGGCCTACCTTTAGAAGCTTGTTGACGTGGTCAGCAGCGATGTTTCGTAATCCTGTAGGTGTCTGCTCCGATTTTATCACAATCTGCAGTGCGGAGCAATAACCGATGTGGGTGTGTGGGTGTACTCATGGTCATGCATGGCCGTAGTCGTATGACCACAATAGACCCTCGCATCCCTGCAATGCCGGGACGGAGCACGTCGGGTTTTCACCGACCAGGCAGACAATGCTTGCACCACGCGCAAAGCGCCGTAAGGTGTTCCGCGAGCCGTATGGAGGGTGAGCTGCTACCTACGACGAACCGCTTGTGAAGCGAATTTTCTCGCTTATGGATGGCATCGTCAACTTAACTGAGAGGGCGGGGGAGCGTACTCATTTGTTGCTTGCCTTAGTCATTCGAACATTGATCACGTACCTCTTCGGAGAAGGGACGCCGTTTCTACTATAAATAGCGACACTTTCAACATTTGGGCGCTCAGTACCTTTTTTCGGTACTACAGCAGTAGTATATTTACACGTTCTTTTTAATATCTTATCCCCTTCTTGTTTCGCCTTTTCGTGGCCGCCCTTGTTTCTCTTCTTGCCTCGTGTATATTTTGGTTTGCTTCGTTGTTCTTTTGGTGATGTGGGTCACGCCTTTTCCGACGAGAGCATATCAGGTACCAGTATACAAACCGGGCGTTCAACATTAAGCTCTAGACTTGCGTAGTGCAGAGCTGAACACCAAAAGATCCACCGTTAGGGGGCAAGCTATGTTCTACCGCACGGCTACATATGGACCCTGCCCCTTCCCCCCTCCGAAAAATGCGGCGAAGGTGTACAGATCGTGGATTTCTAGTTCATCATCTACAAGATCTAACAAGGCAGATACATCCCCGATCTCGTGGCATCTAGGTTATGTTACCGGGTGAGAGCCGTATAATCTGCATGATCTAGCACATGTTTCCTAGATTGGATCTGCCCTATGAGGCAAATCTTGCACAACCTCTCACAACAGCAGGTGAGGAACTAGATGATCTGTTGGTAGATAATCTATCTGTAGATCATCATGTGCCCGAGGTATGGAAGGTTCAAGAGGCACCAGACGCATCTACGGTTGCAACAGCTGCAACAATCCTGCGGGTATCATGCGTGAAATCAGCGACGGTACGCGCCGACGAATTCGGCAAACAAACGCACCTGGATCTCTGGCAGAGGCTCGTTTTCTGGTCGCTCCGTTGTGAGCTGCTTCAGGGCTTCTAGGGCCGCCTGTGTGGACGGCGCAAACCGCCAGACACAACGGTAAATCAATTGCAACGATCGGGACACATCACACTTACAATTGCGTCCGGGCGTCTGCTCGGTCGTTCTTGCTCGAGGCGCACGAAATAATGTGAAATGCTACACCTGGTACTTCGTATATGGCGAAAACGTACCTACTCCTACCTGGTAGGTACCAAGGTACCTGATAAGCTTTATCAGATGAGCAATTTGCAGCAGCACGCGGGGGTGCTTTTAACGCCGAAGCTACTGCTGCCGGCAATACTGCTTGCTACGACGGTGAAACAAGACAGACGCCCGCGGCAGGAAGAGACAAGAAATAGCGCATCTGCGGATGCCCGACAGGTCATTCACCAACGAAAGCCGAGATCCAAAATCTCAAATCCAGTCGTCGATACTGTACCCGACACCGAATGAGCGACACACCAAAGACCCCGCGGTTGTTACTTGTAATCTATTAACGGGGCAAGAGGCCTGAAGAGGCCAGCATGCATGTGCTTCAGATAATTGGCTTCGGGGATTCTGGGCGAACCTGCTCGAAGAGAGGCAAGAACTCCACCGGCCTGAGGGTGAGCATGTCCAGCAAATCTGGGCGGAACTCGTTCACGTGGCCCAAGTTTACCTCCAGGTACGTTTCTCGCTTTCGATACCGCTGCAGGAGCTGCGTGTTCCGCGGCGGCAGGCAGGCAGCGGTGACACGAGGAGAGCGGTTTGGCGCTGTGGTGGGGCCGCGATGTATCTGGTGTGCTGGCTGGTGTGACATACTGGTATCATGATATACCTGGTACCAGGAAGTTTCTTTCTCCAGATGGAATGGTCGTACAGCTCTGGCCTTCGAGCTACCGTATATACGAAGTACAGCTTTAGTGGCAGCTCTCTCGTGGCAGTTTATCCTGGTAGTTCAGACACCAGTGACCAGTTACCAGTAAGTCGCACGTAAAGAGTTCGGGAGGTCTTTCCAAGCAAACGACCATGAACGTGCATGCACCACAAGTCGGAAAGCAAACGACCCCGTTAGCTACGAGTAGGACAGCTGCGTGTTACCTCGTACAGCAAAAACACACGGAACCAAAGGGGGCACGAGCAGTTTTGTGCTGCTGCAGAGTGTCATAGCTTGCCATTTCGGGCGCGGTCTCCCGTGGTTATAGATACATCTGCTACCTGGTATATCAGACAGCTTTTGGAGGTACACGATTGGCGCGGAGTACATACAGATCAAATGATATGGGTGGCAGATGGAACTGACAGCACTGCTGCTGATGGGGTGAGCCGAAATATTGACATGATATTATGGCGCTCAAGCGGGCGCTCAAACACACTGGCAATACCGATTTCACCAGACGGCAAGGGCGAGGTGTGTCAAGTACTTGGCTTATGTACCCTCTGGTATCTGCAAGTACACTATTTTTTTATTATTATTATTTTTTTCTCATCCCATCCATTATCTTCGCCCTTCTTCTCTCTCTCCCTCTTCAGTCGTAACTCAGATCCGGGGTCA
>JBBMHQ010088419.1:0-10910 GCA_037834295.1 Postelsia palmaeformis | reverse complement strand
AACAAGGAAGGAATTAAAGTCAATATTTGGTACTTTCACAGGTATAACAGAAATCTGTCACGGCATTGTTCCCAATCGACAGAAAACAGCGTCAAAAATATTGTAAATACGTAAAATATGCGTACGATAACACCAAATGCTTCGTAGAAAAGGTGCTTTAGTAGACAAAAATGGGCAAAATGAGCAAGATGAGGATGAGTACTGTACCTCGTGACAATAAGTCAACCACTCAACAAGCCAGACTCGCAAGCAACAACCGAAGGAAATGAACAAATAACCGAAGGACAAAGGGAAACAACTGCTGTAAACGAAAGGAAAAAGGAATAAAAACGAGAGAAGGACAAACGGCCAGTCTCTCCCTCCTGACCTTCCACGTGAAGGGGCCGTCGGTCTTGCCGGTGTTAATGTCAAAAAGGAAAGAAGGAAAGCAGGAAATAACTAACGGAAGGACGAAAAAAAAACAAGGACCTCCTGACCTGCCACGTGAAGGTGCCGTCGATCTTGCCGGTGTTGATCTCGTTCAGCCGCGCTCCCTGCATCACCACGGAACGGATTTCGTTGCCGCTGCGGACCTCGTTATAGCACTCCTGCATGATCTCCTTAGCGGGGGTGTAGCACGCAGAGTACACCGTCTGTTCCATGCATTCACGGATACATAATATCATGGACGGAAGCAGACGAGGGGGCGGGGGGAGGGGGTGGGGAGGATTAGTTGCCAGCCAAAAGTCAGGATTTACATCGCATGATAAAAGCGACAAATCCTGGAACGCGACCGTACCGCGAGGCACCAAGAAAATGCCAAGAATGTTTGTGTTTGGGGTGAAAAGAGGTAAAGAGCTCCTTCAATGACAAACCTCGGGGGAAAATAAAATACTCGTGCTCGTACTTGTACCGTATTTCATATCAATAGTCGACTCCCAAAGGAGGTAAAATACTACAGTATGCTGCCCTTCGGTTGGGGGCGAGGAAGTGGGGGAAGCCAGAGGGGTTGCTAGAAAGGGGGAGAGGGTAGGCAAGCGCGTTTCATACATATGATAAGCGCTTCTTGGAAGTGTTGGCGTCGAGCAATCTCGCCCCTGTCTGCCTGGCCGGTCAAAGCTCGACATGCTCCGTCCCATCATCATAGGGATGCGAAGGTTTCTGGTCATACTTGAGACTGCGCTCATGCATACCAACGAGCACAGCCCCCCCCCTCTCCTCTTGCCTCCCCTCCGCATAATGGTCGCACCCTCCGTCCCATCACGAATCGTTCCATGTATACCCCTCTGTATAAAAAATTTAAGGAAAACTTCGATATTAATAGTTCATAAAAACGGCCATGATGTTCGGTACAGAGCACTACATACGATCACTCTGCATCACCTTTGTGGACCGTTTGTACTGAATTAACTACAGTAGTCATAGTGTACAAACTAAAAAAAAGGTCCTTGTACGTAGTTGGGACAAGGTGGTACGTAAGGTGGTTCGACGAACGCCGAAACAAAGCGACAACAAAGTCGTCCCAAGTCCCCTCCTCTCGCCCCTACCCCCGCGTTTGCCCGCCGACACCCGACTTCGCTCCCTCACTCGCCTTGAACTCGTCCTGTCCAGCCTTGTCGAGGCCCTCGTACAGCTTGAGGATGCCGCTCTTGCTGATGGACTTAGTGATGGGGCCGGTGATGGACTCGGACGACTGCTTGAAAGCTTCCTCTGGGCTCATGCCCTATCGAGAAAAGAAAATCGAAACAGAAAACGTGTGTACACAAAAGCAGGCACAGAAAATTTGAAGAAGAAAAAACGAAACGAAAAAAGAAAAAAATACAGAAAAACGCTTTCCGGAATTTGGACAGATCACCACCTACAGTAGATCCAGAGTTCAAGACAGGTAGGTCACGATCTATCCATCCAGAGCAGATCCCCTCGGTCCTAACCCGTCGTCACAAGATGCTGCGAAGGATCTGTACATCTATTAATAGTACAGGTCCAACCCAGGAAACGTGTGCTAGATCATGCATACTATACCGGTCCCACCTGGCAACATAAGCTAGATCATACAGATCATCAGATCAGGGATATATTCATCTATCTGCCCTGAAAGATCTAGATCACCTAGCGGGAATGATCTGGATATGAGCTGTAGATGATATTCCGAAGTGTGAAACGATCACGAAAGCACCAATCAAAAATAAAATAACATCACGCCATGATGGACTCGGGGGGCATATCTCCCAATCAAGTAAACATGCCGTTTTATTTCAGGACACAGGTTGATTGGATGAGCTCCTTGTATTCTCCTACCGAACCCGGATCATATTCCGGGGAATATGGATGTGGTGGTGGAGGCGTTTTTTCTGCGGGGGGAGATCCGGAAAAAAACAAACTAGAACAGGTTGCTCTGGCGTCGACGGTTGATGTCGTTTATTTGCTTGTTGCATAAAACAAAGAGAAACAACACACAAAGAATCCGCACTCGAATCAAATCAAATCGTGCTCACTACGAGTCAGAGACACCGGTGGAGACTGAAACGCACACAACGCAGCAACAAAACCAAGTTGAATCACGCATGCATGCACATACAAAGTACTTCGAGCGGAGACACCTAACACAAGCAGCACTCCAAAATCAAACTGAATCGATATCACGCACGCACATTAGGTGATCGAGTGGAGGCATCGGGGAAAGAACAAGATGCTATTGCTCGCCCAGAGTCGTGTCTCGAGGACGCCGTGAATAGCAAGCACCCACGAGGAGAAAAAAAAACACGCCCGTATATTATGGAAACACAACGGAAACACAACGAACAACATTTATGGACGCGGACCACCCACAATTCATGGACACGCAACACAACTCACCCAAATCATGGACACACGACATACCTGCTTGACAAAGCGGCGGAAGAGCGTCTCGATGATACCGTGCACGGCGCCGAGGAGGATGCCGCGCTCTCCGTAGATGTCAGAGCGGTATTCATCGGTCATGGTGGTCGGGAAGGAGAAAGGGGAGCCAAGAGCGATCGACCATCCCAGGGCAATATCCGTAGACTTTCCGGTAGAGTCCTGCCAAAAAACCGACACGACGGATCAGTGATTGAAACGTGTACCGACACAAGGGGAAAAGCAGCAGCCAAAGCAGAAGCAGTACGTCCTCGATCAGGCCTTGCACGGGGAGCAGCAGTGGTAGTAGTGGCAGGTACATGCAAGCGTGCGCCAAGTGTGGATGGAAACTAGTCCCCCTCCCCCTATATCGTGCCGCCTCATTATACACATAACAAACACGAAGTACAGCAGTTTAGTTCCACGACTTCGGCAATAACAGCAGTTATGGCAACAATAGCAGCGGTACTACCGTAGCAGTTCCACGGCTCCAACACGTCAGCATGAGCATCTGCAGTCGCAATTTTTCAACATCGCACAGCATTTCCACGAACTCGACGAAGGCAGCAGCAGCAGTGGCAGCATAAACAGTTCCACGATCACGACACTCTACACCACACACACCACAGCACACCACGTACCCCTTCCAACGGTCTCCAGCTACACCAAGTCCATTCCAACGGTCTCCTCCCGGCCCTCCACGCCACACCCCACCCATTCCAACGGTCTCCTCTTCCCACCATACACATCGCAACGGTCTTCTCATTCTGCAGTCCTCACCTGGTGGACAGCGAAAGAGGCGTTGATGCCAGAGCCGTTAACGGTCTTGCCCTGCTCGTATAGCCGGCGCACCGAGGGCCCCATCCCCTTGGGGCACACCGCCACCACGTTGATGTCTTCGGGGAATTTCTTCCCGAGGGCATCGAGGTGGCCCAGCAAGAACCCGTGGGACAGGCCCAGGGTTGCGCCCTTAGATTCAAGGTTTCCCACAAAAGGGAGGAAGGGAGCGCGGAGGGGGGGGGGCGGGGTGGTAAAGCAAAGTGGTAGTTGGTGACGGTCCAGCAAGAATCTTCGGGAGAGGCGATGGGTGGGTCGCATGGTTCGAGGTTTTCAACAAGACGGAGGAAGGCGATGGCGGCGGGAAAGGGCGGTGGTTAAAGATGGCCAAGCAAGAACTCGGAGGACAGGCCCAGCGTGGGGCCCAAAAACTCAAAGGTTTCGACAAGAGGGAGGAAAGTGATGGCGGTGACGGCCCAGGGTGGCTCTCCTTAGAACTGCACCCGCCTTTCAAAACACGGTGTTAGACTAGCTTCTTCTATCTGTGGTACAACATTTTTCTAAGGAGTTTTCGACGGACGGAGAAGGCGTCGGGGAATGCGGGGGGGGGGCGCGTACTCATTTGTTGCTTGTTCTGATTACTGTTTTCCCTCGTATTACTCTATTGCGCCAGGTACATATGCATGTGCACAGTATGTACAGTACATTTATATTATCTATACACAGCGGTGTCAACACTAAGAACAGCGGTGCACATGGCTCTGACCTTCTTCAGCCTGGAGAAGATCTTCTCGTGGTCCGAGGCCATCGCCGAGTCAGAGATGAGGAGGATGACCAGGTCGCTCTCCGCGATCGTGTCGTACCTGCCCAGGACCAAAAGTCGTTGCACGGGAGACAAGCCAAAACACAATTCACATGGGTGCGACAACACCAACAACAAATCAACAACAGCATCAACCACAACCACAACAACAACGAGAACAACAAGGCTTATCAACAACATCAACAACAGCTTCCACAACACCAACAACAGGCGTGCCCTTCCGCCCTTCCCTGCTTCGATTCCAACAGGCTGCGAGTTGAGCTCTTCATTTCACTCACGTCAATCGAGTCTCTCAAAAATATTATGAATAGCTGCCAGACAGAACCGAGACCCTACCTACCCATCACGGACTTCACTTCAACACACCTGGAGGAGCGAATGTGGGGTCTCGCAAAAGGGGGAGGGGACGGGAGCCGGAGGACTACCATACCACCCACTTCAGGAGCTACTGTCAGCCCTGTCTGTCTGCCTGCTTGCCGACACACTACACTGTACATCACACGTTCAATGCCCACGCAGCCCACTGTGCCCTCCCTCCCGTAAGTGTCCTAGCATGCGGCGCCCGCTCTCTCCTCTCTCTCCTCTCTCTCCTCGCTACGTGCGACATCCGCTGCGGGCGCAAAAAAAGAGACTGAAACGAAAAAAATGAAATAGAATCAAGAAAACAACAAACAAAAAACCGGAAAGAACAACAACCGAAAAAAACGAGACCAAATCGTAAGAGGAGGGGGAGCGGGGGGCGGAGCGAAACTCGAAATGAAAAAAAACTCGCATTTCTCCGAGGGTCCCGTTTTCTTCAGAGAAGCCGACGTTCTGCGCCAGCTTGTAGGACGCGGATCCCTCCCTCAGCCCGATCTTCACCTGTGGAGGTTAGAGGTTTGCACGCAGGAGGGGGCCACACCACACGCGGCGTGTAAGAAGATGAAAGGGCATGCCTTGTTCCAGCGAGGAACTCGCGCTGGTCGACGGTTTGATATCATTAATAGTGATAGTAACTACTGCACACCTCGTACAGGTCATGATTTATATAGTCTATCTACATGCAGTATATCATCCACCAGGTATTAGTTAATCACCTGACGCTGTGAAAGGTTGTGCAGGATCTGCCTTATAGGGCAGTTCCAACCCAGGAAACACGTACTATTGCTGTCAGTAGACCATGCAGATTATACAAGGGTCCCACCACCCGGCGACATCAACTAGATAATACAGATCAGGGATCTATCTATATCTGCCCTGAACGATCTAGATCATGATCTGTCCATTATCTGCCCATGATATGTCCGAGTTGTGTACTATTAACACTGCTGTCGTCAACTGTCCTCCACCCGCGCACCGGTGGAAGACACATACTTGTACACAGAAACAAAACTCAAGACTAAAATATGGGAATTCGGTACGACGTGCGGACGTATCGGACGTATCTCGGGATCCATCCCTTCCACCACTCTGGTCGATAATTTAAGGGACGTTTAGACATCAATACGAAGACCAATCGGTCATTATATTTACGCCCACAGTAGCATATAGGATTACAGGGTTCACCCGTGTGGTGCAAATACCGTGTGCAAAAGCTGTAGTACAGTAGATACATCGAAGTAAAGAACACAGGTTTTGAGGAGCGTGCCAAGACCTCTTTGTGTCTTTTCTTTTGGCCATTTAATTTAATACACCGGTTTTACAGTAGTCCAGGAAGGCGGGTCAGTCAATGGGTCAAATCGCGGTTTCTTACGTGCCCGCCTGATCGGAAATATGAGGTACGCTTCGTTGGCAACAATAGGCATAAAAGCACCTTCAATTCCTCATCAGACTGATACCTGGTAGAGCATATTCGGTAACGTGTGAGGTACAGGAGTATTAAAAGTGAAACCGTCGTATTTCAAGGGGCGCGGGGTGAGTGGAGAAAGAAAAGCGAAACCGCCGTGTCGTGGAGTGCCGTGTGACGTGACGTGTGAGCGCGGCAAAACCGCCGTGAAATGCGGTGCACGAAAAGTGAAACCGCCGTGTAGTGCCGTCAGAGATACAAGTGAAACTGTCGTGAAACGCCACACGTAAGACACGCACCCCTTCGGACAAATTTCGTGAAGTGTCGGGCAGGCAATGTGAAACTGTCGTGCATTGATTGGTGCCAGTAGAGTGGTGTGGTCGTGCCGTGTGGACACAACACAAAATGTCAGGGATTCGTGTTGCCACAGTTTTAGATCACAACCCTACCCGGAACACCACAGTGTAACGAAGCAATTTGGAGAACCACACTTAATGAACCGCTACTGCAAGAACTTGTGGTAGGGGATTGACCGCTGCCATTCTCTTGTGCTGCGTCCGGAGATTCAACTGAGGGGTTGTTGCTACGTACCGAACCTTTGAGAATCGTCCGCGAACAGGGACCGGCAACACTCATCCCTGTGAAAAATATACATGATGCGATGCTTGGCATTCTTGCCCCTTCACGGGCGGCCGTCAAGGAATTGACGACAGTGAAACTAGTGTCAAGACTATGTCGGAAGACATGTTTGGCTGTAAAATGAATGCAACCCTTGGCTCACCGGGATGTCGAGGCCTGCCGCCTCCAACGAGTCCCGGATGTTTTGCGCCTGAGCGGGCGCCTGCGATCCCCACCCGATCACCTGCCACAGTACGCCGAGACAAGTCAACCACACGATAGAACGTTTAGAAAAAACAGAGCAAGGTCAAGCTAGAACAGGTGACGGACACACACAAGACCAAAAAAAAGAAGCATGAAGCGAAGGACTATCATCATACCATACAGCAGTTCCAACAACACCGAGTACTTCCGATGTAGACTACTAATATACCTGATAGAGCTTTACTGCAAAACGATCCCACTCTATTTTTCCAAGCAGTTATATCTCCGAACGCCCCCCCTGATGGGTTGAGTTAGTTCTCAGGGGGCGTTAAAAATAATTTCACAAACTCCAAATCCAACCGTCGGCCTATCAAAACCTCTGTCCGGTCATCGTAAACTAATTTTGTAAATCAGCCCACTGCTAGACCAGCACGTCGGGAAGAGCCGAGACTGCTTTGTATTTCCGCTCCTTCCGTGGTGAAACGGCAAGTCAAGTCAAGACGAGCCACGTCAACCCAAGCCATTTCCACGTCAACCCAAGCCTAGCCAAGCCGAGTCAACCCAAGCCCCGTCAAGGCAAGCCTACTCTGTAGTCAAGCGAAGCCAAATATCGCCCCGCCCCGTCACGTAAAGCCAAACACCGCTCCGACCCGTCCTGTCGCGTGAAGCCAAGCCAAGGCATGGCAAGGCATGGCAAGGCAAGGAAAGGCAAGGCGAACCAAGGCAAGGCAAGGCAAGGAAAGACGAGTCAAACACTCACCCCGATCTTCTTGATGGTCTCGAAGGCTTGCGGCAGGAGCGAGAAGAGGTCGCGGCCTCCCTTGACAATCTCCTCCTCGGTTCCGCCCAGGCTGATGCGCTGCTTCTCGAAGATGTTGGTGGAGAACCTACGAATATAATCACATGTACCAGGTATATGTCAAGGACAATATCAAAGATTGTTCAATAACGACAAGTCATCACCAGGTATGGTATCAAATATCAACGATTCATTCAATAAACAACGATTCACACCTCGGGCAGATGATGATCTATCTAGCCGTTCTATTTATCTATCCACTGACTGTAGATCGTCTAATTATTCACCTTCCTCTGTGAGGTTGTGCAGGATCTGCAACGTGCATATCCAACCCGGGAAATATGTGCGTGACCATGCGGACTACACGGGTCCCACCTGGCAACATGAGCTAGATCATGCAAGATCGGGAATAGATCTGCCATGAAATATCAAGATCATGAACTGTGGGAATGATCTGCAGATGATCTATCTGAAATGTCCAAAAGGTGTGCAACGATGAATTATGATGGCGTCGGACAAGCAAATCAGAAGAGACGCCCGCATCAGCAGCTTAGTCACGCGCCCCTTGGTGTCACTCACAAAAGTAACAACCATCAAACAGTGCACTTATGTACGAATCTGGGCAACCCTGGTGATATGTGGATACAAGTTTCAATCCCTAAATGGATACCGCCTCAGTATCACTATACTCGTGGTCTAGTCGAGTCCTTCCACCTCGTGAGGGTCAGCCTGGGTTATTTTCGCAGCTGATCCCGAGAGTGTAGTTACGCCACAATGGTCACCCTCGGTGTTTCTCCGCACCTAGAATCTGGCTTGAACATAATACTCGTATTACTCATCACGGAGTAGATTCCAGGTAAAATCTTGACTACTGCTTGAAGAACATCATAACATAAGTATCGCCATCGCTGCTGTATACAGAACCTTGAAATTATTTGTGCCGGGGTGTCAGCGTAGGTTCAGTGCAGGGCGGCACAAATCAAGGGGGCTAAATAGGACTCGACGACACAAGATCGCGCAAGCCAGGGGGCAGAAGGACACGCATTCTCGTAGCAATATTATTGTCACACCAGGTACATTTTGTCAGCAAACGATAAGGCGTTCTCGAAACCCGGGGATACTATTCCTTGTCCCCTTTTATAGCGGTCAAGGTTGTGGAGTGTGCTGGTTGACGGTCGGTCAGGAAGAGGGATTGAAGTGCGGTCTCCCACATTGAAAGGATTTTTGTTCGATGGTGTTTACCGCCGACCAGATCTCCGACGACGCGGTAAAAATACATAACACCCACAGCACAACATCACAATACGTTTAGGAGCGAGCGGGAAGGGAAAATCAATATTGTCCATGTCTGTTTTTACCGCTGCAAACATGGTGTAATACGTCTGATTCCAAGCTGCTTGCGGTTCGTGTCCAAACGCGAGTTTGCATTTGTGAAGAGGCGTGTGTGTGGCGGCAGGGGCCGAAATTGCAACACCCCCGCGGGCAAAAAAACTCGATCATCACAAGAATAGAACTACCAAAGCTTGACCGTTTTTTTGTTGAACACGCCATCGGGGTACGCGGCCGACCTCAAGCTTCCCTGAAGTGATGGGATTTTATACGTAGGATGAGGGGTGAGGTAGTGTTGGGTCTGGGCCGACATGCAGGATATGAACGCCCCAAAAAATTGCACGACGGGTGTATTTCCCTGGTGGTGTTGCAGAGGCAGTGACGCCGACGGGGGGAGGGGGTATTATCAAATGAGCACTACTAATATTACGGGGGACCATAGTAAATACAGTATGACAGATATTGTTGGATAAAAACAATACAATTACATGAGTTTTTGTGTGTACCGCAGGTCCTATTTGACATGGTGCCCCGTGATATTATTAGTACTTTTCGAAAACCAAACTGGGAGCACGTTATACGGCTGCTGCATGCTGCAATCGATGTATAATCTTAACCCTGACACGAAGACGGATGCTCAACCCCAACACAGAGCATGCAAGAGCCTCCAAAGCATTGGGCGTTGGCGTTGTTATAGTACGTACATATACCAAGTGTACAAAATACAGGTGTCCGACTCCAATACAGCAGTGGGTATCCCGAGTTAAGTACACCCCGTGACACGCCAACACCAGTAAATTGCTCTAATCTGTGGTGGGAAATCCATATCCATAGTGGGCTTAGTGTAGGTGGCATACGTCTACGGGTACGTATCGAAACAGCTACAGCAGCACAAAAATAATCAGTGCCTGGTAGCTGATAATGAAAATACGTCCAATTTCCAATTTCAAGTAATTTGTCCCCGAAGCGCGACTGCCCCTTATAGGGCAAACTGCATTCTCGTTTTGGCAACAAACCAGCCAAAATCGAAGTGGGTTCTCCCTAAACGGTACTGCTGGGTGAGAGGGGTGAGGGCCGGTCTCAACGGGGACAACAAAACGAGAAAAAAAAACGAGATGAAGAAACGAAAAAAAAGAAAAAAAGAGCACGCGAATTTATTGGTCAAATTGAAAAAAATAGAAGTAAAGATCCCGATACCTCCGTTTTCTCAAATGTTTTTTTTTCATCCCAGCAGAAGATGTAAGGGTCGGTCTTACCGAGGGCGAAGAAAAGAAGAGAAACGAAAAGCAGAACTAAAGAGCACGTGAGCTTTATTGGTCAAATTAAAAAAAATTGAAGTAGAGATCCCGATTCCTCCGTTTTCTCATTTCGTTTTTTTTTAGTCCCAGAGGACTTGAACGAAATGGGTGCCAGATACCTGGTACACGATATATCGATATATGGGTTATCCACGGCGAAGAGGAACATATGAGGCTCGAAGCGTTGGGATGAAGTTCCGATAAAGGTTCTACGACCGGTTGGCAAGCGCACGATGGCCGAGGTACTGCATGTGGCTGCCACGTAGTTGTCTGCTGACGGCGCGGGCACACATTGGTGAAGAATCACCACGGGGTGCCCTCGCGAGAAACCGGGGGATCAGGAAGTGGCTGTGGCGGTAAATTTTTCGGCATGAGTCCCGCTCAACATTCAAACGTCTGCCATCGAACAGCGATGGCCGATACACGAGTTCTAGAGCATTC
>JBBMHQ010088418.1:0-23673 GCA_037834295.1 Postelsia palmaeformis | reverse complement strand
GCAAAGGGGATAATTCATATTGCACCCGGAGGCTGTGGGGGTGTGAGCAGACGGCCACAAGCTTTATCGACCCTCTTCAGCTTCTAAAAGCCCGCCCGGTTGCCGGCAGTCTTCCCCTATACCAGACGAAGAATACCGACTAAGACAACTAGGAGATGGATCAGGCGTGTATGCCGCAGGCTATGTGGAACAACGGGAATGCAGGTGGCAGTCTTCGCAGCTAATTGAAAGAGCTTGAGCGTGTGAAGTGTCAGACGGCCTATGGCCCGGTTTGTTCTAAGAACGAAAAAAAAAAGAAGAGGTTTTAGAGTGGGAATATATCTGAGCATCATCTCGAGGAACATAAGCGTATTGGTCGGAGATCCCGACGGAACTACGCCATCGTTCATGACACGCGCACCGCTCGACTTTGTAACTTGGTCTCCAATCCAGCAGCATAGTCTGCTCCTGCAAAACCCTTTGAGCGCCTGAACAGAACCGTCTGGGCAGACTCTTTACTATATTATGCTCCTGCGGGTTGATGTTGCTTTCGATGGGTGATGTTGCCTCTGCTGGTCGAGATTTCTCCGGAGGTGTGAAGGGGTTCTTGGGGACTTTCCGTTCCTTTTCTTTGGTTCCTTACTGGGAAGATTCGGTCTGGTACCTTTGAACACCACCGCTAGTAAAAAGTGACGTTTCATTAATAGCCGAATACTCCACTCGTGAACTGGATATGGTAGAGCGGGCACTCGGCCACGGCTGCCTCCGGCATGCGGTGGGCTTGCTACCCGTCCGCGTGTCGTTCGGCACCGTGGCTCCCGAGTTTTCACATTTTATATGATAGCACAGCGCTAACGGAGGGTGGCCACCGCAGAGGCGATGGCTAGCCCCGAATTTGTACTCTGTGCTATGAGAGCTGTAGCACGAGTGAACGAGTGCTTAATCCACCCCCCTCGAGAAGAGTGTTGCGTGATAGGAGTCGTTCCGCAGAGTCCGGGCTCTCGGAAATCCGATATGTACAAGTGTAGTAGTCTCACGCACACCTCACACGTGCCCAACGGGGTTCTGTTCGATGAATGTACCTTGCAGCCCGCGTATCGCATCATGTTTCTGCGCCGTGTTTCGGCACCAAGCCCTCTCTGGTTGATATCAGGGGGGCGAGGTTGCTGTTGGTTCCATGCCGAATGCAAGACTGAAACGCATAGAGACGCGAAAGGTATCCACAGCCTAAACACAGGTAGTGAACTCTAGCTCTGAGAAAATGTTCGACAGCACGTGCAGCAGGGAGATTATGACTGAGTCTGTCGTTAAGAGGCACCTTCGGTAGGTCATGATCGGTTCGAACCACGGACCCCAAGCGGGACGGCGGGAGGGAACCGCGTGGGTCCTGCGACTGCACACCGTGGGAGGTTCAGTGTGGGTGAACGAGAGCTGACTGCGTCCCCCCGCGGGGGGTGGTGGCTTTCGCCTCGTTTAGCAGACTCGATTATCTTCCGAGCTTCGGTATGCGTGAGTGTAGTAGCCCCAAAGACGTATTTCAAGTCTTCAAGGCAGGTCTGTTTAGGGGAGGGAGTACCCTGCAGTCTGCCACCGCATAAAGTCTCGCTCTAGTGGGCAGCGCCCACCCCTCGTCACATTTGAGCTTTGCAAACTCAGGCGAGGGAGAGGGGGCTAACCGTGACGCCCCGCTTGATGGAATAATGCCCCTCATACGGATCACACTAAGTCATACATACCGGGTATAAAGCATAGGAGAAAAACAGCACCCGAGCAGCGAATCACACGCTCGTTAATGACACAAACATCGTTAAAAGTATGACGACAATTTCTACAACAAAAAACGTCTTGCGATAGCCAGCAACAAAGCGAGGCAATACTCGCATACGAGGCATGAGATCACCCCCCTTTGTATGCCAACGAGGGACAGAAGTGAGCGGGCAGGGAGGTGAGAAGAATCGGTGAATGGCCGTACCGCCGGTTTGCTCGCCCGAGGGCCCGCAGGGATAATCAGGAGGACGAGAAGAGGTGAATACGATACGCTGCTGACGGCACCACATACCGCATAAACGTCGCTAAATCCGTCCACAAGCTGCAAATCTCGTATCCGTGCTTGACACCCACTCGTATACGCAAGCGCTGGCAGTCGTACAGGAGCCTGCAGCACGTGAAATGCCTCATCTCAGTACCGCACGCAATTCCAACACTCGTTACGCAGTGCTGACGTTGGAGTACTGTACACCGGCAGGCTGTCCGAGCACTCACGTATGTACTTACTTGTGGAGAACTCGTGGGCCTTATGTGTTATCTATGTGTTCACCTTTCCCTGCGAGGGTCCGGCAGGCTGCGCAAATGTTCATCATTGACCGGTGTTGTACGTTCCTCTGACCTACATCGGCATGTTGCACGGAATTGAGAGGCCGTGGGCTGCACTGCTTCAACTGCACCAGCATGCTGTACGAACATCCAACAACGCACCAATGTGCACATTTGTTTCACGATGACTGGTGTTGTACGTTCCTGTGACCTATATCGGCATGCCACACGGAATTGAGAGCACGTAGGGCTGCACTGCCTCAACTGTACCGTCATGCTGTACGAACGTTCATTTACGCACCGGTGTGCTTCACACTTATATTTCGTTTGGTGTACACGCACCCTTTTCCATCAATACTCAAGGTTGCCCCTTCGCAGTGCCGTCTTGTCTGCTGTGCGCCCCCATCCGGGACGTATGTCGTCGTGTTGTTTCCTTGTTCGTTGTCTGTGGCATTATTTCTCGGGGTCTGATAGATTCCTCTTCTCGTTTGCTGTTATACTGAATGGAGTTCGTACTAATATATCGTGGTTCCGCGACCAGCGCTTGTATTTACTCGTACAGCCTGTAGTAGTACAGACAGGTAGGTTGAGTCAGGGTACTACAGTAGAGGTGTCGATAGACATGCACGGAGGGGGTGTGACAGTGTACACCGCGGTCAGTAAGCAAGGCGACGCATGCAGCGTACGTTTTGGGGGCGGGTTTTCCTATTGAAAGGTTAAGAGCCCGGGTTTTTTCTTAAGTTTGGTTGGCATAGAATACCTCGGGTCCACCGTTTGATATATCGCGTGGTTTGCCCTGTCCGGCTAAATCATCTGGGAACGATGTTACGGCGGTAATCCAAGAGTCCGACGGGTTTCCAAAAGTGGACACGGCATGTAGGCAAAGGAAATGATGCGTATTGAACCCGGCGACTGTGGGGATGTGAGCAGACATCACAATCCTTCTCGACCCTCTTCAGCTCCTTATAGCCCGCCCGGTTGCCGGCAATCTTCCACGAAATCAGACGAAGAGTACCGACTGAGACCACTAGGAGATGGATCAGGCGTACATGCCGCAGGCTGTGTGGGACAACGGGAATGCAGATGGCAATCTTCGCAGCGAACTGAAGGAGCTTGAGCGTGTGAATGAGAGTCAGACGGCCTATGGCCCGGTTAGTTCTAAGAACAAAATATTACATGATGGTTTAGAGTGGGGATATATCTGAGCATCCTCTCAAAGAAACAAAAGCCCATCGGTCGGAGCGCCCGACGAGACTACGCATTCATGCATGACACGCGCACCGCTCGGCTCTAAAACATTTCCCCCCAATATTTCCACAATGTCCCGCCAGATCAATGTGACAAACCCAAATCCGTGGTAAATCTCCGAGTACCCATTGTTGCTGTTACAAGGAGAGTGATATAATGAGTGCAGCTTTCACTTCCCCTGCTCGTGCGTTCACTGTCCGGTACCTCAATGCAACAACAGGAAAGTCCCATAATATACCGTCCGTACTATACTCCAGATAAATCCATGCCTTCTCAAACGTATAGCCTCAGACTAGAAACATCAAGAGGTACAATAGTTCGTAGATTAGGTAATTGCAAGCTCCAAACCATCAGTCTCAATTTCAAACACAAAGCGCTGAATCATCAAACACACCCACAAAGTAACGCCAAGGTGTCAATCAGAGAAAAATGCCCTGTCCAACACTCCCCTCGTACGCCTCCCCTTCTTTATGCTCTCCTTATTCCTTCCCATAAATTCCACTATCGAGTGCATACTGCTGCAGTGTCCTCGACACAAGTTTTCCGCATCATAAGTCGAAGTCAAATATCAAATGTACCATTCCGCCCCATAAAATCCTCTACTACCGTTGTTGACTTCTCCACACTATACCTTTCTCCTCAAGTACAAATATCAAATGCTATTGCCGCTTGTGTCATCCTGGCGTGCCAAGTCAACACAAGAATTCCTATTCAAAAATATCATCACATAAAAAAGGGAAACAACGAGTCTAACTCATGAAATACGGTGGTAAATGCCGCACCAGCAACAATCAAATCATACACAATGAAGTCGGAATTCGAGACGATATGGCACTACTTGCGAGTATATACCACAATTTCAAGACTCTTTATGACCCAACTTGTCACAAGAAAAACACGTTCAATCAGTCTTCAGCACATGCAGCCCAAACGAAAACAGCACATAAACACTATCCCTCACTCCAAACATTCATGGTAATGTCGCTGGTTAGTGCTTTGTTGTAAATCAAACACCTCTCTGATTAGTGCCTTTGTGAGCAAATTGGCATGCCGATACGCCGACGGCACATGAACTACTTTGATTTCGCCCCTCTCCACTAAACCCCTTTATAAAGAGGTGGCACCGGTCTACATGCTTCGAGTTCGAGCTGATGGCAGAGTTACTAGCAAGAGAAATGGCCCCCTCATTATCCTCAAAAAGCCGGAATTTAGGTCATGCTTCCATCCGCCGAAACGAAACGCCAAACCTGCCCGAGAAACAACGCTTCCTTCACTTCATCGCCCGACGCGACACACCCTGCCTCTATGGTCGAGGTCGTCACACACTTTTGATGTCCTGGGCAACCAAGCAACAGGTCCACCGCAACACATGACAACTCCTCCTCTCACACTGCCGCGGTCCACGACCTTACTCGCAAAGTCAACATCCGCAAATGACGTCATACTCAACCCCATTGCACTCCCCTTCTCAAACGAAATCCCTATCGAACATGTTTTCCTCACATAGCCTAAAACATATCGTGCTGCTTCCCAAGGCCTAAGCTTCGGGTGAGCACCGTACCTCGCTATAGCACGCACTACATTTGCTATGTCTGGCCTCGTCATCGTCACCAGCCACGTCAGCGATCGAATCAGTCCACAAAAGGGCTCACGTACATTATCCTCGTCAACATGAAACTCTCCAAGTCTCACTCCGACTCTAGTACCAAGTGGCATACCCGTTCCCCACTCAATAAAATCCTTTTCTGCTAGCTCCAACGCGTAGTTCTCCTGGAAATTATTAAACGTCCCGACTCCTTATCTCTGTCAAAACAACAACCCGAATACCACCTGAGCGGGCCGAAGTCTTTAAGAGGCACTATCTTCCCCAGGTCCTTGCAATTTTTCCCATTTATATATATCCTTCCCGAAAGAAAGATATCGTCTACGTGCACTATCAACGTCAGAACGACAATACAATCTTCAATCAGTCTAAAGACAAACGAACCAGGCAAACACTGCTCACATCCTAACAGCATAGAACACCTCTTCAGGTGCGCATGCCACTGCCGAGAAGCTTGCTTCTAGCCGTCAAGACTCTGAGCCAGCTTCAGGACCAAGCCAGAGATCAAACCATATCCGTTCGGCAGTTGCATGTAACCATCAATCCCGTCTTCCAATCTTGAGTTCACAAGAGCTTGTTCTATGTTCAGAACAGTAAATCTCGAGTTCCTGTTCGCAGGTGAATCGTCCGACAAACGCACACATGACACCGCGACAGTGGGCGCGAAATTCTCTTCAAAGTCTATACACTGCCTCTGGTTTTCCCCCCTAGCTGCCAACCTTGTCTTAACTATCGTCGGCCGACCGTACTGACCACACTTCCAGTTATACACCCACTGAGCGTCAATCCATTTCCCGACAAATTGCTAGTTGCCTATGGTAAAAGTCCCGGCACATGACGACCTCGAAGAGGTGACGATACTGATAGCGCGAAGAGGTCGCCTCGGCGAAGGTCTCCGGCACGCGCAGGTCGCTCCTGTGGCACAGTGGCAGTTCCGGATGGTCGTGAGAGGGGCGCTGCTCCATAGTGGCGATATTAATGCCCTCTCGACGCGCAAAGTGAGTCACAAGTGCGACCGGTACGCTCCCCCCACCCTACTGCTCCCCTTGATCCATCATATCTCCTCCGGGATCCACGTCAAGCGTGTTGACCAGGTCCTGCGTGGCAAGAGCCGACAGCGGAACATCTGTTCGGAGAGAGAGACAGAACACCGTGGCTGTGGTTGGTGGCATCACTGCCGCCTCGCGTCTCCCTCGTTATGGCACGGCTGGCGATACGAACGTCGGCCATACCTCCCGTGCCACCCGAGCAAAGTTCAGTGATCGCCCAACGAAAATAAGGCGGCATCGCCAACGCAGAACGCGATACCTGATTCCCTTTCGGTGGCGGCCCACCCGCAGAAAGTCTGGCGGCCCCAGACGATGACGCGAGCGATTGGGGGGGCGCGGACGGTGGCCACGTGAGCGGCGGAGTAACAAACAGTGGCCCCGTCCCAGACTGCCGAGACTGTGAGGGCGGGAAGAACGGCGGCGGAGCAGGGGGAGATGGCGAAAATGATGGTAGGAGGGGCTGCTGCATATCGAGGATCCGACCCCCCCCCCTCCTCCCCGGCAGACGCGTCAGGCCGAGAAAACATAAAAGGGTGGCTACGCGTTTCTATTGAGCTTTCTGTTTCTAGAATTTCCAACAACATTCTCACGCAACCTTTAGGAATGCCAGTTTTCCCAATTCCCCCCCCCCAAAATACTTGAATACGAAGCCTTCCATCTATTTAGCCCTGTGTAAAATTTCCGAATTTGCAAAAAAATCTCGTTTTTCCCTGACTTTCCGTTTTTGTTTGGGAAAAAAAGGGAAAAAGTTGCTCGATGAAAGCGACCATGAGAACGACCCTTGAAACACGAACAGAAAAGTCACGATTGAACCATTTGCGAAGCGCAACATATCCTGCAGAACAAGTTATATAGATCAAACAATCAACGTGCTTTTGATACCATACAAGCCTAGCTAGGTACGCAAACCGTGAGACTGGAAATCAAAACCCCCACACACTGCGAAGCCATCACTAACGGACATATACTTCCTGCATGCAGCTTGCCGAGCAGACCAGATATTTGTACGTGGTACGAATGATACAATGGAGTTCATTTATATCAGGGTATTGGTAAAACTTTAAATGACCGGAGTTGCTCGAATTTAATTCAACCACAACCAGAGAAGTGCCAGTTACTACATAAGTCCTCCCTTGCTGCACTCACTTGTTTTTCACGTTGACTACCAGGTCCCCCTGTTTCCTATCGTTCAGCACTTGTTTGTTGTCGTTCTCACATGATCTCATCGCCACGTTACAATGCGGTCGGTGGTCGCAGGACAGGCAGGCTCCGATAACTCTGGAGTGGACGAAGCACTTCGGTAATTCAAAAGCAAAACAAGCAAAGAATAGTACCCATGATAACTGAAGCACATTTACAGCTCAGATACAAATATCAAAGTGAGGTCGGCGCACGTACGTATCTGATACGTACGTGTGTATCTTGGCGACAGTTTACCCTCCAGATAGTATGGGATGAAAGAGTGGGAACAACTCCACGGAGGTGCTTCCGCTACGTCGACGAAAATCCCAAAGTAGTTACAACTCGTGGATGTCACCTAATCTGGGCTATTTTCTCCGGCGATAAAGAAGCACTTCCTGCTTACCAGGTATTCGTTCTGTGTCTTTTATGAGCTACTCGAGCAGTAGCATAGGATAAGCACTCTAGTACATATGCAGCGTATGTCAATATGCTGTGCGCGTAGGGTGGGTACGTGTAGGGTCTTATATCATCCTCTTCATTATATCTTCGTTGAAAGATAGGGCAATTACTGGGTAAGTGATCTACAGTATGAGACTGCGAAGATAAGGCCTCCCCTCAAAACGGAGATAATCAGTAAGGGGTCGTTCTCAAATCCTCTCGATCTCCGTTTTTCCAGGATCCATGCGGTACTCTGTATAAATCGCCACAGAAAGCCAAAGGACCACATACTATCCAGAGGAAATGGACAAGATGGGAAAATGAACTCGACGTTGATTAAATCGAAATAAAAGTCGAAAGAATCACTAATTCCAAAAGGAAGAGAAATCTTAAAGCTCAAGTCAGGCAAGGAAGCAACCGTAGCAAAAAAACTATGGAGAAGGGAAATACACAAGCGAATGGGCAAAACAAAGCGCAGATTGCAGGCTCGCACGGTACGTGAGGGATGGACAGCCGAGATAAGAACCAAAAAACAAAAACGTACTCCGCCACTAAAAACACCAGGGAAGACAAAAAAGGGGTGTTGGAAACAGACGAACCCAAATGAAAAAAACGAAAGCATAACGTAAAGAGCAGCACGAACGATACACCCAGGGGCACAAAGAGGTACAAGAGAGAAATAAGGAAAGATGAAAAGGAAGGATACAAAAAAGGACAAAAACAAGCGGGGAAAAACTATGATACGAAAGCAGGAACTAGCGCCCACAGAAACGCAAAGTTGCTTGGGTGGCACTATGCTAGTTACTTTGGTCCCAAAAAGCGAGCGCATCATAACGATGATGGTCATGCCCAGGCTTCAGTCAGTTGGACAGACCACCTTCCCCCCGCCCCGCCGATTAATCCTCTCCCCCCTTGTCCCCCTTCCGCCCCCCCGTTCTCCTCTGTCATAATGCGTACGTGCGTTGGCGTCAACGGTTGTAGTCGTGGTTGCAGCTATCCTGTGCCGTTCTGCCGATGTCTCCTTCTCATCCCTATGCCATTTTCGCTTGAAGAACTCCGCTGCTTCCTCCACCCGTCGGAACCAACTCCCGGCAATCTGTTCTGCCTTGCGCCACCCGTCGAGCTTGATGCCGAACTCCTTGATGTCCTCCTCGAGGTACCTCATTCAGTCCCACTCCTGTCCTCCAGAGTATCCTATACCCCCGACCATATCCCCTACCAACACCCTCTCCCGCAGACGATCCCTTCCCATGCGTGTCAAATAGTCCGGGAACGACAGCCTACGTCCGCGTATCGTCGTCTCAATGCTCTTGTCCTGAGAATTGCGCTAGCGCAAAGGATGCAATGTGGTCTTCGCGCTATCGTTTTCGCCGGCCAACGCATCGATAGAGCATCTTTATCGTGGATCCACCGTAGCCTACCGTAATCAGTCTTGCTCGGGCTCCCAGTATCGTAACCGTGGAGCAACGTTCCGATTACCCCGGCCGCTAGCATCTACACCTTCAGGCGTACGCGCACACCCGGGTGGTCAATAATTTCCATGTTATACCGCCCGAAGCACGAACATGCCCTCCGGAGTCGACGCGTCACCACTGTTGACCACCAGCCCTGGCTGTTGTGGATGACTAGAACGCGGGATTTTCGCTCGACGGGATTGCAGTAAAGGATGTTGCGCTCCTGTACCGGATGGGGCGCCGCTCGACCTTGCCATGACGTGCCGCGGCAAAAGAAGAGATTATGTTCTTCTTATTATTGCCGTTGAAGAGGTTCTGAGGTCAAGGGGCCTCTCATCCTTGTTCCCCGTGACCTTGGGAAATCATTCAAAAATATTTTTATGCAATCCATTAGGGAAAGGAAAGAACGAAACCCACCGCATATACCCGTTGGACAATTTTCTGCTACAAAGACCGTATCAATCAACCAATCATAATACATCGGGCATTTGCGCGACTGTGAAAAACTGCTATGTCTCGCACGCCAACACGAAACGCCTAAACTAGGCATGTCTGAGAGTTTGAATGGGGCACCATCTTTACACAGCCTGAAGGATAGGCCCTTTGTACTGAACTTAGTACCTAAGTTCACCACGGGCCGTGAGTCGTTTCTCTCTACCTAGTTTGCTAAGCGTTCTCCTGGAAGTAAGCAGAATGTTCCAATCAGGCACTTTCGTATTGGCGGGTCTTTACTGCTGTACTCTATATTGCTTTTCTAGAAACAGTAATACTATATAACATCCTTCTTGGTAAAAAATCTATATGCTGAATCGCTGTGACGCGGAAACTACTTTTTCCTTTCCCCTACTGTTCTGGAACTTTGGAAAGTATTTTACCGAATAAAGGGCTGACATGAACATAAGTGGGAGATTGAAGTTAAGAAATCTGGTGTTGTGAAGAGGTATTCCATCGTTGGCATGCTTGAACAGAAAGGATGGGCAAGATGTCCATAAAGTTGATGATGGGTGCAGTCAGCTGAACTACAAAGACATAGGTTGCGAAGGGTTGAAACGGTGAGGATGAGGAGCTTTTTTTCTTCTGTGAACTTTTCTCGTGATGGAACGGTATTGAAACATGTACTTGCCGGGTACCTACTTTTTATTTGTTGTGGTTCGTCTCTGTTGTCTTATGTTGTTGTTTCGGTCTACTATTGTTGCAGAAAGAAAAGAAGACCATGATCTGAGATGTTTCACTGGATTCTACGAAGGCCACAACATGGTTGTTTAGGTCTCGGTGATGGCATCGATGAAGGAGTGAATCCAACCGGTTCGGAGTATAATACTCCAGAGCGAATTGTGGAATTGAGGAAAACTTTCCACCAGACAAGGAGGAGGCTGGCAGAGTACAAGGCACTACAACGAGATTGGACGCCTGGGATGCAGTTCATAGACAAGCGGACAGATTCAATGTCTGAAACGGATTGCATGAATTGGAAGACATTGCAACAGAAGGGGATTTCAGTTGCGGTGGATATTGTACTATACGTAATATTGGTTCTATATTGAGGGTGGAATTGGAAGCTTTCCACCATGGTGCCAACCTGAACGAGCAATACTTTGGTTTCGAAAGTTCGGATGACATGAAGCGCATGATGCAAGCTGTTAGGTACGAAGCGCCGGTCGACGGTGTCGAAGGAGGTCACCTAGAAGCACCGTTGCATTATGGGAATCATCTCAGCAATATCATATATAGCACGGCGGTTTGTTGCTGGACAGACTCATGGAGGAATTCGTGAGTGGTCGCGTCTTACATTTACACGGCATACAGTTCGAGATCTCTCTATATCTCCACTGACTGTAGTAGAGGAACGAAACAAAGCAGGAGTGATATTGGATTTAACAGTGACACATGGCGTAAACACATACACTAACTTCGGCAAAGCGCCTGTGTTTGATTTAGGCACCTTCTATTCAGATTAATCGCGCAAACGTGCACTCGTCGCGAACACGATGGCCCGGAAATGTCCATTTACATTTTTGGAGCGGACGTAAGAACGGATTCAGATGAGGGCGCAGTAAGTAGGATAAGGCATCTGTGAGTTCGTGCCTGGTACGCGTTAGGGAAGTAAATTGCTATTGATTTCAGGTTGGCATTCGGTTGGCATTCGTTACCTCGGTGGTGGGGTTTCATCGCTGAGGCAATTCTCCATAAGCATCGAAACACCGCTGCTAACAAAGAAGTGGTTTCGCCAGAAGCGATACTGATATTTGAAAGGTTTTGGTATCTGCTGAAGGGTAAGTTGCGATGTGTGTTTCCTATGGAGTCGCTGTCGAGCCTGATCTACAAGTAAATTCAGGGGCAGGGTTTCACAGTGAGGTTTACGTCAGCGACATGCTGAATTTGAAAGCACATCAGCGTTGAAGCGAGAACTGGTTGTTACTAGAAAACCTCTTTGCGATTTCGGATCGCCTGCAAGCGATTGGTGATACCAGCGGAATTCCAGGGTCTGTTTTATCGAAAGACATTTTATCTCGGGCACGAGCACGGCGAGATTTCCAGAATTTCACTTAGCCTGCGTGATGGGCAGACAAGGTTTAGTGTGGCCAGCCGAACGCACAAATTGCTATTAAATGCCCCGTTTCACGCAGGCTGGGTACAGCGCCATGTAGTTTCTTCAGAGACCACTAAAGTGGCCAGAACTTACCAAGCAAACCACAAAAAGGCACCACCGAAAGGCACCAAGTGTTCGTCGCAGTCATACGTACGGATGGCAACCCTGATACTGTGACGAATCATTGCGAGGGATACCTCTCTCGGGCCTACTAAGATATGCGCTGTCTAGTTGCATTCGGCGCCACTTCAAGCCGGACTCGCCAAACCTGTCTGAGGAGCTAGCCTCTCATCGGTGCCGACCAGGCATCTGGGCTAATGAAGTTTAGAACCAAGGATTTTTTAGTTGCGAAATAAAAAAGCGAGGGGATGAACCACCGTTATCAAAAGCTCCCCATCAAGATCGAAATATTCCGGCCAAGAGCGCTCGGCCTGCACACCCGTCTCCTTCACCGCTATTGGCACCAGACTGGATCGGCGAATATTCCACCATGAAGAATAGGCCCCAAACCACTACCCCCCCCAACAAAAGCAGCTCCACGTCAACGTTTACCTCAATTGTGATATGTAGTAGACTGGATCAACTCACCAAAATCCGGTCGTATCTCCACTCAACCGACGGACGGGTAGACACGACATGCTGTTCAACCGAGACGGTGCTCCTCACGTCTTCCCGTACGCATGACGCAGGCAACTCAAACAGCTCAAGCCCCCACAGCGGGTGTCCGTCTGGTATCCCCCTGCAGACAAACTTGTGAAGAACATCATGCTCATCGACGATACCCTCCCTATTCAGCTTTGCATACATGGCACGAGTTTTACTTTGACGCTAATTGTGTTGTGGATCTATTGAGTACAGAGAGGATGTTGCCTACCTGTGGCCAGACAGGGCTATCAGATGTTGTATCGTGTATTCAACACTCCAGGACAATGCCGGTGATTCACCTCCTGTTCACGGTATGCGTGCGCCCGGTTATTTATCTATGTGAATGCAGTCTGCACTCCAATAATCAGCAGCTTTCTGTAGCGCCTCATCCTTGGAGTTTATTCCGCCCAGATCGTGCATACCAGAACTACCGTTACCCTTAGTATCGACGTGTTCCGTAGCACGCAGTCGAGTGAGCTTGTCAAGCGCTCGCTGCTGACTTCAAAACAAAAAGTAGAGTGGAAATGGCTCTTGGGGTGTGAGATTCCCTGCCCGCCCGAAGTGTTAGGTACAAGTGCATGTGCTTCGATGCCAGAGCGAAACATTCAACCACACCAACCCCCCGAGTTCCACCGATAAACCGACGTTCTGTTCACGCGATATATTTTGTGTTTTGCTTATGTTGCTGTTTAAGGCGATAGAGTAGTAGTGTTACACGTACACGGCACCGGAGGCTATTTGCTCCCGAAACCACCAAAACGATAAAGTTCCGCAGAACGGACAGATGATGGTACACATGACGTTTGTTCATGCCTCTTATCGATCACTGTATTTCCGCACAATTATTCGCAGCGTACTCGCATGGCTTTCCACGTGAATGCACTTCTGAGGCGCTGTACGATAGAGGTCCGCATTTCTCTGTCTTGAGCTTATATACCCGAAAGGTATTTTGCATTTGTTCAAGGAATGGCAAGAGCGCATGGTTGAGACTACTGTAGAGTGCCCTTATCCTGTCCACCTGCGCTTCTGATCTCCCTCACCTAGGCCACTGCCACCGACCGATGTCGCCAGCAGTAATACGTACTTGCTCACATGACGCCTGGACGAGGCTACTCAGCTTCAACTTCAAAGACACTACGGCGGTGGTGTACCGCAGGCAACTTGCTAAGGGCGGGAAGATGGGCGTCGGCAACAGGCGCTCCTCACGTGACACTTGCCAGAGGCGTCCCAGGTTCAATGCGAATAATATATAGGCGGCAGAGTAATGCAAGCAGCATGCGAAGAGGGGCATGGTGAACGTTCGTAACAACAGGCATTGCTCACATGATTCATGCCAGAGGCGACCCAGCTTTAACGTGTGATAGGTAGTAAAACGGCAGCGTATTGCGAATAGCATGCGGCGGAGGGCATGGTGAATGTTTTCAATAGCCGCTGCTCACCTAACTTCTGCCAAAGGCGATCGTTCTAATACACTAAAGCGTTTAAGATCACGGCGTATTGCAGGCAACACTCGGACGATGGCGTGATGAGTGTTTTCAACACACCTTACTCACATAGCTCCTGCACGGATGGAGCGGATTCAGTATTAAAGACTTTAGGACAGCGGCCAAAAGGAAGGCGTATAGGAAAGACGGCATAGTGGACGTCCGCAGCAGGCATTGCCCACATGACACATGTACGACGGTTCCGAGCCGTACAAACATGTCAAGGGCACCAGGACGGCGGTATTTTGGAGGCAGCATGAGGAGGATAATTTGATCAATGTGGAGGGCTTCAGGCGCCTCTCAAATGAATTGTACCCTAGGCGGCCGGCATTGGGTTTGCTGACCGACGGTGCGCCCTGTGTATGTTTCGGTATTAAGAGCGATATCGTGGGTGACCCAGCAATGAATTTATGAGAAAGGTGCAAGATCGCGGGTTGTAGGGAAGGACCATGGTGGAGAGTTAATGGAAATCAGCCTACTCACTGCCCTGAGCATGGTCCATTTCAAGACGGCCTCGTCTGCACTGTCACTGCGGCTCGAAGGAAACTAAATTGTCCGAGTCCATCGTTTCATGCCGTCGTGGATCCCTCGTTTCATATCACGACTGAATATTTGCTTTGGCGCAACCCGCATTTCTTCAACATGGTGTCTGATGAAGTAGGTGCCTCGTAAAATATTTTCTGTCGATGCGTATGCCCTCTAAATCATGCGCCTCGCTCTGCCTCTCAACTCTCACCCGTACGATCGAGTCTATACCCACTCGTGATCTAGTTTGTATGTGCGCCCCAGCCCTTACGAGTGTTATATTTGTTTTCTCCACATGACCCGCCTCTCATTACGGGTGTTCCACGCATCGTTTCTTCGCCTACGCTTCAAAGCACCTTATCGTCAGTCGGCAATCTTTCCACACCCGAACACACCGTGTTGTTTGTCTAGAAACTCGCTAAAATTCAGTCCTCGCAGTAGATCTCCCCTGGCTACCAAAGTCGCGTCAGCTCGCCACCCGCGCTCCGTTCGTGGTCCTGACGGGGCAGGGGTAGAGACGGGAGGCAGAAAAAAAAGGAGGCATCAATTCCTGGCTTGAATCGACAAGCCAGCGACTACCTCACGTCTGCCCGTGCTCGTCACGGGACCTCGTGCTTGCTCGTGCCTGGCGTACAGATGCTGACCCAACGATAAATGCCTTGCTTGGAAGGATTGAGAGCGCGCCTTCCTTTCCGACCGATTTCGCTCTATCCCAGTGCTCGATACAGACATGTCACGTATTCTCGATCAACAAACCTGCTTTGTCTGTTACTTCGTTTGCGGAGGCCGTTGCTTCTCCTACGGACGAAGCCCCTCTTTTCTCGTTTGAAACCCTTTTCGAAACTGGCTTAGCCGTATGATATCAACAAGACAGGCGATTCAGTGGAAGGCCCGACTTTGACAGGTTTCACCCCGAACGTTAAGCTGTCTTGGCGGATTTCCCAAGACGTGAATAAGACCGATGCTACAAGAAGGATCACCAGGCGTATTCGCGAAGTTTTGAACGTTGTGGCGCTCGATGGAGGCGTCGGTGGGATGAAGTCCACAACTCTTCTTCGAATGGTGCGCCAGATGTTTGGTAAGCGAGAGTTTACGAAGCGGACAGTCACGCTGCACCACAAAAAAACGGAGCCCATTCGGGTGGTGGCAAGAAGGGCGCCTAGGACAGTACTGCCGGCTCGTTAGCGCAGCTGTCTATCATGGTTGACGTATTATTCGCTGTAGTCCCGTGCGATGGCCGAGTACCCTCGTCGAGGTGATTCCCCGCACTCTGCAAACCCTACACGCAATACTCTAGCTGTTGAAGTGGCAGGTCGGTTTTTTAATTTCAATATATTTACGTGGTTTTACATCGTCCTCTTGCAACGAATGCGGTTCGTACATGTTCAACCGTCAATTAAGTGCCCTTTGTTGACCGTCGAATATCACGCTAAAAGTTGTCAGGCGGTCGTTAGTTTTTTTCAGGATTCAGCTGCACTTAGCATAGTTTTGTGGTTCACAGATATTCGATTTCACGGTATAACAACGCGACCTCATTTTGGCATAACAGATTCTGCAATGGTCAACAGTGTAAGGCCATGTCACTGGGTCAACACCAGCTGTAAATAATAATCCTCCACTAAAAAAAGGTTTGCGCAAGGGGTCGAATATCCGCTGGTGTATGTATGGCCATAATTTGTGATGGCCAGCTTCTGTCGCTGAAAGCGGGAAAGCGTGAGTTTAGCTTCGGTCGCTGGAAGCGGGAAAGCGTGAGTTTAACTGGTAATCAACGCCTCTGAAGTATCGATCATTTCGTCTAGCAAAAGTACAAACACGCATAAGGGCGGCGACGGGGGGGTGGGGGGTTCCTGGATGTTGAAGTAGTGCATGACACCTCCGATTTGAAACCTCTAAAAAGCTGCGGTGATAGGCAACATGGGCATGCAAAGTATTTGCGCGCGCCGCGCGCACATCATCTTTTTTGTATCTCTGGCTTTACAGCCGCCCAGTGCTCTCGTCCGGTGAAGGTATACCGCCCCACGGCGATAGAAGCGAAATTCGCATTACAATGCGTGCGATAAGTTGCTTGCATATAGTTGATTCGAAATACGTATTGGTAGGTACAACAAATGAGCCTAACCTCAACAGCCATACCCCCCCCCCCTCTTATATTGTTATATAGGTTGGGTTGGCGTCGTTTGACAACGGCACTGTAAAACATGCCGCTCATTACGTGAGCAAGACAACCAGGGTACCGTTTTTTGTTTTTGCTTTGGGCGGTTACCAGCAGCTGGTCGTATCGTGAGCATTTGTGCAAGCTAAATATCATTTACTCTGCACAAGGAATGTTGAACGTATCACGTAGGGTTTATGGTAAGGCACCCAAGAGGCAGTTATATAGTACTCCCACTGCTGTCTCTGATATTGCCTACGCCAGAAGTTCAATCGACTCATTGACACTGTCATCTATATACAAGCCCGCCTCACAAGCGGTTTTTAGTAGGATGCAACTCACCCTTTATGCGACTCACCAGACACCTCACGGCGCTTCGCGCTTTGTGAAAACAATGTCCGCCTGGTTGGTGAAAACTTGACATTCTCCGTCCTGACATTGTAGGAATGCGAGGGTCTATAGGGATACGACTACGGCCATTCATGAGATCGAGTACCTATCTCCTATCGAGTCCCCCCCCCCCCCCCAATCAACCCCCCGCTCGCATAAAACGCCGTTTTTAGCTGTTGACGTCGCTACTACTTTAATACCTCGATTCGAGGTATTCATTAGTGTGCAGTCTTACGCAGAGTTGAGCGTATGGAAGCGCGGGAAGGAGGGTGGGGGTATTTAGGCTTGCCGAGGGTTTTGCCCCCATAGGACGGATGATAATACTCACGAAGAGCGGCTTTTGAAAACCTCGCGTGTTGCGATTATGTACGACCTCCTATTCATCGTTCAGCATGTGGGCGGTGGTGGATTTTTTATCTATCGATACAATAGAGCCGTGTGCCTTTAACGTCATTAGGCATCAAGGTTTCATATCGCTCGTCAGCAACGTGTGTCTTGCTTCCGCAGGTAGGTAATTTCAGTGAAGTAAGAAATTAAATTGTTTCCAAGTGTTCTTAGCCAGCTCCGAGTGCTTGTACCGTTGCCAAAAGCTGACTCGGGCTCACCCTAGTACCTTTCTCGAAACACCCGTTTAAAGTCATGAGCATTCCCTCGTAACCAAGAATATTTCTGCTGTTGTTTGAGGTAGCAGCACCGTCCGTTTTTGCGATCACGAGCACAATCGGTTGCCGCATCATCGTGCGAGAAAGATGTGCATTCATCGTCAGCTTCACGCTCGCCTGAACATGGTGAGGCGTTCTGCAGGCGGAGCGCAGCCCGTCAAAAAACATTCCAAAAGTGTAATGAGTACAGTAGTGAGACCCCGCCAACAAGAAATGCCTAATCCGAGCAAGGGTGATTTTTTTTTGTGATGACGTCCTTACTTGTCCTTGGGTTCGGGCTGTCTGATATAATTCAGCATAGCGCTCGCCGCTCAGCACATTCCGTTCTTCCATATTTCGTATCCCCCTTGGAAAAAACAGGCCAATATCTTCACGAGGTTAATTCCTGGGCCCACACTCTGAACTACCTATGTCGAAAATGTACTGCGCATCGCATTCTGGTTAACACAATATGCTGCTGTATTCATCTGCAACTTCAACCATATTTTTTAGGCAGCACTGTTGTTGATGAGGCATTCTAACCCGAGCAGCAAAGTTTGGCCCAGAAGTTTTTCACTCAGCACTCAGAGAGATTGATGTTTTTGAATTCAAACTATGAAAAAAAGGCTAGCTGGCTTTTAGAAAAGTTGAGGTAGGGTAGGCTTCATTGAGTTGCTCCTCAGCCAGGCAAATGTTTAAGGCAACGATGACAAGCCCCGGATACCGCTTATGACCTCCGAGCCTCGAAGTGTTTGATCAAACCTCTTATTATGCATTACATCCAACCAGATCACGTGTTTTCTTCCCCACTGAAAAAGAGCTGAGTGCGGCAAGATGCTCGCCTATTTCCAACACCGATCGCGTTATAAACTCAAACTTCCAAGAAGTATATCCCGTGTACTTTTGCTTGTATGTACTGAGCTTGGCAGCAGTTCCTCCGCAACCTCTGTCCGTGGCTGTGCGTCAAACGGAGGACCACAATCGTCGGGCTGGCACTACATTCGTCGCGTGGCATTGGTTTCAACCCATGGAGCCACGTTTGCGCCATCCCTGTTGGAGTTTTTCGCTGTTTCAGATTTCGCGTGATTTTCTTCTGTGCCGTCGCCGATCGATCAGAGGCCTCCGTTCCTAGCTGGTGAGCCTACGTGCTCTATTGTGTTTGCGGTTGACCACTAGGTTCAAATTTGTGCGGAGGTTAGATTTACAGCCAAACCATACGTACATATATACCACTCCGCGGCACGCACGCCTCCGGTAGCATCTCCAGTGAGCGGGAGTGAAGACGGATGCGAGTACGCGTCTCGAAGTTAGGCAAAAGGACAGATCAATTCGCGCAATAAAGCATGCTCGCGTAAAACAAATCGAATACCTTATGATGCGTGTGTTGCCTATTTCGCGATGAAGCACTTGAGGTTTATCAAGCGGTACACCGTGTTGCTTGGAAGTGTAAGATAAGTATAGGGTGGTACGGTACCCGGCGCGCAGATGCAAAAAATACGTGCTAAACATAAGGCTATTGTATAAGGCAGTCTGTATACTCCGTTTGGGCATCGAAATGGTCACGACAACACCAAACCGCTTATGCTAGCTGAGATCCGTACGAAAAAACTTACAACCTGCCAGCCTGCCCGCAGTGTGACAGTTGGTGTTGAACAAGTGGCACGATACATCAAATATGAGTGTTGTCTAGGCATAAAGTCCAAGCATACCCATCCAACAGCAGCGAGAGCATGACGTGTCGAACATGTCTGCACTGCACCTCTTGGACCAAGGTTTTCTGCCATGACGAGGCACTAGGGTCGTCCCCGCCGTCTCCGATCTTGAATTTATGAGGTACCATGACCTCGAGCGTCTTCTTCCTGACCCCTCCTCCTTGCCCCATATTTACCGCGCAAGTTGACAGCCAGGTGTACTGCTCCTTTCCGAACACCTGGTTTACTCGTTCTTGGAGACCGTCGGGCTTTATCCTGTTGATACTGGCTTTTCAGGCTACAACCTGTGGATAAGGATAAGACCAGATCACAGCCATAACTCATTCTCGGAGTGAGGGTGGTATTCTCGTCTACGCGAATCAGCCCCGACACACGCACGCAGACGGATTCTCCCCTTTCCGCATGTAATACTCACGCAGAAGGTGGGCAACAGACAGGCGTTCTCAAGAGAGTGAAGATCGTCAACGATCATGCAATTTCGCAGGTGTGTCGACATATCGGCGCCCATTGCCATGTCCTGAAAGGTCTCGATTTTGATTGGCTCACCATCTTCGTCTTGAAGAAGTAAGAACAGGGCCCGTCTGTTGTCTACCTGATATTTGTATCTCGAAAGGGAGAGATTCGCCCACTCGTGTACAAGCATGGCTTTTGGGAGAAAAACGTGCTCAACATATACTCGAGAAACACTTGGAGGCCTCCTTGTCTTTTTAGTGCTTCACCTGGTCTAAAAGTGTTGTTCAAGCAGAGACACGCAGATATTTGACGAAAAGCGAGCGAAAAAAAAACAAGGCAGAGAGTCCAACGCTTCAAGCCAATAGCAAGGCCGACTATGCACGCGTTTATTTACAACTCCAGTCGAGCATCTCCCAGACACTACCGGAATGTCAGCACCTATACACATGTTGCATACGTTAAAGGCGATCAAAATGATATATCAGCTTTCACACGAAGTACGCAAAAAAACGACAAAAAGGGAGAGAAAACAAATAAGGCAGACAAAAAAAGTGTGATGCTTCAACCCTATTGAAAGCCCGAGAATGCAGTCATTTATTTTCCAATGCAATCAAGCACCCCACAGAGAGCACCTGATTGTCACCACCCCCACAAATCTTGCATACGTGATAGGCGCTCAAAAGCTTTCAGAAGGAAATACGCAAATATTTGACGGAAAGCGTAAACGTATATGGCAAACGAAAGGTCCGACCCTCCAAGACAATTCAACGGCTGAGTACGCAAGCGTTCATCTACCACAACGATCGAACACATGCCAAGGCGTACCGGATTGTCAGCACCAAAACACATGTTGCATACGTTGAATGCGTTTAAAACGAACACTCAGCCTTCACATTCAATGAGGCCCCCCGTACGGCTCGGTACGATGGGATAGAACGACTTCTCTTTCTGCCAGCCGTAGCGATGATACAGACGAGCCCGTCCTCGAGTGGGCCATGATCACGGCAGTGGGTAGGCTGGTTGCCATCGAGTCCCCACGCCGATTCTTGTCTACAACCCGCGATCTTGCACGTTGCTCTAAAGTTAATTACGAGACCACCCTGTAGAGCACTCTTGTGGTGGGAGCATACAGAAGCCGCACGGTCGGAAAATTTACCCCATGCCGGCCGCCTAGCACACGATACATGTAAGCAACGCTTCGAGCGCCTGAGGTTTACCATGCCATTCTCAGCATGCGTCCTGGAGTCGGCCGTAATCTCACTGCCTGCCATGCTGAGAGTCGGTCGCTTCCTGCGGGAGTCATGTGAACAACGCCTGCCAACGACGTTCACCATGCCGTCCTCAGCATGTTGCTTGCAGTAGGCCGACGTATTACTGCCGGTAATGTTAAAGGTCGGTTTCAGCGTGCAGGAGTCGTGCAAACCACACCTAGCGCGCTTGACGTTGACCATGCCGTTCGCAGCATGCATCTTGCAGTACAACGCCGTCTTACTTCCTTCGATATTGAAGGTCGGGTGTTTCTCACACGAGTCGTGTGCACAACGCCTGAAGCGCTTGACGTTTACCATACCCTCTGCGGCATGCGTCTTGCAGTACATCGCCGTCTTACTCCCTTCAATATTAAAGGTCGGGTGTTTCGCACACGAGTCGTGTGAACAACGCCTGAAGCGCGTGACGTTTACCATACCCTCTACGGCATGCGTCTTGCAGTACATCGCCGTTTTGCTTCCTTCGGTATTAAAGGTCGGTGTCAGCGTGCAGGAGTCGTGTAAACAACACCTGGCGCGCTTGATGTTGACCATGTCGTCCGCAGCATGCGTCTTGCAGTACAACGCCGTCTTCTTTCCTTCGATATTAAAGGTTGGTTGCTTCGCACACAAGTCATGTGCACAACGCCCGTTTCGAACGTCTACCATGCCGTCCGCAGCATGGCCCTTGCAGTAGGCCGCCAACTTACTGCCTTCGATATTGTAGGTCGGCTGCTTAGTGCAGGTGTCCTGTGAGCAACGCTTGTGTACAACGTCCACCATGCCGTGCTCAGCATGTTGCTTGCAGTAGGCCGGGGTCCTACGGCCTTTGATATTGAAGCTCGACACCAGCGAGCAGGAGTCATGTAAACAACGCCTGCCGTGCATGACGTTCACCATGCCGGCCGCGGCATGCATCTTGCAGTAAATGGCCGTCTTACTTCCTTCGATATTGTAGGTCGGTCGCTTTGTGCAGGGATCCTGTAAGCAACGCATGTGTACAACGTGCACCATGCCGTACTTAGCATGCTGATTGTAGTAGGCCGGCACCCTACGGCCTTCGATATTGGAGGTTGACCCCAGTGAGCGGGAGTCATCGACACAAAACCTGGGGCGCTTGACGTTCACCATGCCGTCCGCAGCATGCATCTTGCAGTACATCGCCGTCTTGCTTCCTTTCATATTGAAGCCTGGTTGCTTCGCACACGCATCATGTGCACAACGCTCGTTTCGAACGTCTACCATGCTATCTTCGGCATGCTTCTTGCAGTACATCGCCGTCTTGCTCCCTTCGATATTGAAGGTCGGGTGCTTCGCACACGAGTCGTGTAAACAACGTCTGAAGCGCTCGACGTTCACCATACCCTCAGCGGCATGCATCTTGCAGTACATCGCCGTCTTACTTCCTTCGGTATTCAAGGTCGGTTTCAGCGTGCAGGAGTCGTGTAAACAACACCTGGCGCGCTTGACATTTACCATGCCGTCCGCAGCATGCGTCTTGCAGTACAACGTCGTCTTACTTCCTTTAACATTGAAGCCAGGTTGCTTCGCACACGAGTCATGTGCACAACGCCCGTTTCGAACGTCTACCATGTCCTCTGCGGCATGCTTCTTGCAGTACATTGCCGTCTTGCTCCCTTCGATGTTAAAGGTTGGTTGCTTCGCACACAAGTCATGTGAACAATGCCAGGGGCGCTTGACGTTTACCATGCCATCTTCGGCATGCGTTCTGCAATACATCGTCGTCTTGCTCCCTTCGAAATTGAAGGTCGGGTTCTTTTCACATGAGTCGTTTAAACAACGCCTGGAGCGCTGGACGTTCACCATGCCCTCTGCTGCATGCGTCTTGCAATACATCGCCGTCTTGCTTCCTTCGATGTTGAAGGTTGGTTGCTTCGCACACGAGGCATGCGAACAACGCGGGAAAGTACCGGTTATCATGCCCTCTTTGGCATGCATCCTGCAGTATGCCGCCCTCTGACTGCCTTCGATATTGTAGGTCGGCCGTTCTGTGCAGAGGTCATGTGAGCAACGCTCGTTGCGACCGCCGACCAAACTGTTTTCAGCATGGGCCTTGCCGTGCGTCGCTGTCTTAGTTTTTCTAGTGTCGACGGCCAGTTGCTTCGTGCAGGGGGTTTTGGAGCAACGCCGTCTGGCATTGCCTCCAATGACGGCTTCAGCATGCGCCTTGCGGTACGCCGTCGACTTGCTGCCCTCCGTCTCGATAACCGGGTGAGGCGTGCAGGGGGCATGTGAGCAAGGCCTGCAGGTAATGTCCACCATGCCGTCTTCAGCATGCGCCTCGCAGTAGACCGCCATTTTGTTGCCCTTAAAGGTGAACTTCGCCCGCCTTGTACATGAATCGTGTGCGCAATGCCCCATTATTGCTAAAGATTGCAGCGGCCGTGAGATTCACGAGGGAGCTGAGATTTGGAGGCGGATAGAGCAAGGACTCCATAGGCTGAGTCCTCCAGACCGGCCGTTCGTTCAACAAGCAGCGTACATTGACAGGATTTAAGGGCCCTGGAAAGACTAATCCTCGCAACTTGGAGTATGACAAGGAGGTCG
>JBBMHQ010088407.1:0-10910 GCA_037834295.1 Postelsia palmaeformis | reverse complement strand
ACCACCGTATTTCGAGAACGTCGGGTGAGATTCTGGCCAGAAACTATTTAGTGAACAATAATTACAACAGCAAATTGCTGCCCAAAACTCCTTCCTGGACGGAGAAGTTTATGAATCGAGTATATTTCGACATGCCAGTCAAAAAATGAGTATATGGGGCTACGAACCCAGCATTTTTCCAGCGGTCTTCTATGTCAGAGGGGGCCGGAAGGGCCTCCTCTGTTGAAATGTTTTTCTGGGACCGGGGGCTAAAAGGGCCTCCTCTGTCCAAGTGCTCCCGCCAGTTCAATCCCGTGCAGAGCCTGCAGAGGAAACACATCGGGGGTGTTCACGGACCGTGACCCGACCCGCGGGTGTTCACGGACCGTGACCCGACCCGTGGGTGTTCACGGACCATGACCCGGCCCGCGGGTCGGGTGGTCTTCGAAAACTCAGGGGTCGGATCAGGGGGTGTTCAAAATATCGCGGGTTGAGTCGAGTTGTGTCCGGGTCCAGATGACGGCCCTATCCGGCCCGACCCGCGAGTTTCGATCAGATCCGTGAACAGCTCTGAAAAAAGATTGTCGAAAGCTAACAAGACGATCACGTACACCGCAGGCCACACGCAAGCAGCTCGAGTTTTTCAAACCTCACGAGTCGGGTCGACTCAGGCGGTGTTCGAAATCTCACGGGTCGAGTCGGGTGGCGACCCTATCCGCCCCGACCCGGCGAGTTTTGACCGCACGTGCGAACAGCCCTGAAAATAATGTCGAAAAGTTCCAGAAGAAAAGACGACGACGTACATCAAATACAGCAGCATCGGCCACGAGAAGCAGCCCGACCGGTAGGACGTTTTCAATCTTCACTGGTGGGATTGGGCCAGGAGGTGTTCGAATCTCACGGGTCGGGCCGGGTCGTGGGTTACGTGACACCATCCGACCCGATCCGGTGAGCTTTGACCCCGACGCATAAACAGCCCTGCAAAAAAATGCTCGAAAATTTAAAAAAAAAAAATGAAGACGATTACGCACAATAGCACCGGCCGCACGAAGCAGCCCGGAATGCCGGGCTTTGACACGTACACAGAGTACGTGACAGCAGTTGATCATATCCTACTGCTGTGTATAATCTTGGGCAAAGGCTCGCGGCTTATTATTGTGATGCCGAACGTTGAGCATGGGCTCTTAAAGGACTATTATACAACCTGATGGGATTTAAAATGTGTCCCTCGCTTGTATAGCACAAATGCCTACTGTAGCTGGCGGTACATTGCCTTGATAAAAAGACGAATAAACAACCCCATGTCGAACGCTGAGCATCCTTGCAGGACTGCAGCCCCGTTCTGAGCACAAACCAGTCAAATTCCAAGCACTTTGTCGCCACAACGGGACTCCGGTCCTAAAAGGGTTGAAGGCTATCATTATAGACAAGTAGGATTAGGGAGGCGTTCCTCGCTGAGTACAGATGTTTAGCCGTACATAATCGTTAAAAGAGAAAAAAAACAGCTTGATGTGATATCATCTGGATGCCGGCTGCTGGAGGAGGAGCTGCTGCCGGAGGAGATGTAGCCGCCACTGTGACGAATCAAACGATTTCCTCACCAAGCACAGTTGGGGTGTCAACACTCGCTCAAAAATTCTAATCTTTAGAGCTTCCAACTCGGAAACTCCGGTACGATCCGCTTGACGAGTACGATCGTCGTCGCCGTTCTTAAATCAAGTCCCTAATTCTCAGAATGCAGGTCGCGTATCGTATGCGGCAGTAGGTGAGTCCGGACTGCCATATACCAGGTACCAGGCTGAGAGCTACGCCACACGTGCACAGCATGACGAGTGATGCCCGCATTCACTGCTGCACAGGTGGTTGTGACCCCCCCCCCCCCCCCTGCACAATATTATACCTAGTGGTGTAGTGCTTGTTGTAGTGCTGCTGCTGCTGCTGCTGCTGTAAGCTACGCTTTACGTAGTTCGCTTGACGAGATCACAAGCGGGCATCGTTTCCGTTGTCGCTATACCATAACCAAGATACTACTGCACATCCTGGTACGATACATCGGTCCCGAAATGGGTTGGAACACCTTCTTGATTAGTTTTTTTTACAGTATTTCTTCAGAGGGAAGCTCGCTCAAGTGAGCAGGTACACCCATCCGGGATTGGCACAACTGTTTGAAAAACGAGGCCGTGGGGCAAAATCGAAAGGTCAGACACTTTGGGGTGGTTTTGGTGTTCCCAACTTCTTATTTTCGGAGGGGGGGAGGGGGGCGGGGGCGGGTATGTAAAAAAAACAACCCTTCACCCCGTAAAAACACCTCGTAAAATCCGTAAAATAGAAAATGGCCTGTGAAATTTCCCAACAGACTGAACATCCAAGGGTTCCTGCAGATGGTAGAACCCCCCCCCTCCCCCGGTGCGCGAGAGAGAGCGCCCCTCCCCTGCGACACAATTGTCCCACGACAGTAAGGCTACTTCAGAGGGTCGTACCACCACTCCCATCACCGGCGCGTTTTGCGCTCTTCACTACGGCGCAATTGCCCATGGTAAGAAGGCTGCTTAACAGCGGTATGCCACAACCACCATCACCCTCCCTCCCGCGCGCGAGGGTCGTCGAACCTCCCCCCACCTCACACACCTCCGCTTAGGTCACCACGGCTGGCCGTCGAGCCAGACCATTTATGCAGGGTGGAGAACCCTAACTCCGCACAAGGGGAAATGATCGCATCACGTGTTGTGTACTGGTATATTGGCAAGGCACCCACGAGGCAGTTACATAGTATACCTATTGTTGTCTCTGAGAGTGGCCACGCCAGAAAACGATTCGACGAATTCGAAGCTGTCACCCACATGCAAGCCAGTCCGCCTCACAGGCGGTTCTTGGTGAAAGCAGTTTCTGCCTGATCGGTCTGAACGCGGCGTGCTCCGTCCCGGCATTGTATAACATACGAAGTATATGCGAGGGTCTACGGTCATACGACTAAGGCCATGCATGATATCGAGTACACCCCCCCCCCCCCCGTCTCATACGCACACACGGAAACCGCCCCCTGCACCTCATTCCAGCAGACCCCCATTGCGTGGGTAGTCGAACGACTGGGAGTTAAAGGTGTGCAAACCGGAAAATGCTATTAGTGGAACACTAAACGGTCAACCGACCCGGGAGGCATAAACGGTAATTTCAGCAGCAGTAACAGCAGTAGTTTCCCCCCCTTCTCCACCACTACATGGGATCGTACCGGGCTCTTCGAGCGTCACGACTCGACCCGCGGCTCGGGCCAGAAAATTAATGAAATATCACGGGACGGGTCGGGAAGCTGTCAACCTCTCTCGGGTCGGGTCGGTGTCACCCATACCCGACGCGACGTGACCCGCGAGGTTTGACGTCTGACCCGATCCAACCTATGAACAGCCCTGGGATCACCCTTGCCAGCCTCCGAGTGAGAGGACCCGATTGATCACTTCCTGGAATGTCCCCGTGTCTCGCCCCTCCTCTTTGAGGCATATCGCCAGCAGCAGAGGCTTATCCGACCTGAGGGGGGAGCACCGGCGCAGAGCAGGTCACCATGCGATTTTTTGTCATAAAAGCGTTGAGCCTTCGTGAATCGTGCGGCGGTCTGAATTACTGCTTAGGTAGATGTGCAATTTGTCGTGTGCGATATCGTTGGTAAATCGCGGGGCCCACATGTTTCCGTCATGAATTGTGCGGTCGAAACAATAAAATTCATAGGTGTGAATGAAGGAATAGTCACAGCTGGAGGAGGAGGAGGTAAGGCATGCCCTACATTGTAGGGGCCCGTGTGAGTTGGCAGCTTTGAGGGGTCCTTGTAAATTAGCAACCTCAAAAGGGTACGGTATGCCCAATAAATTAATTAGGTGGATGTAATAACAAGCAATTCAAAAGGGTGAGGCAGTAGCAAACAAACAAATGGTGAGGCATGCCTTACATCCAAGTGATCGTCTAATTAGCAGCTCAAAAGAGTAGGGCATGCCTTACATGTTAGGTGGCGGTATAAATGAGCAATTAGAAGGCGTTCGCGTAAAACAGTATCCCAAAAGGGTAAACCAAGTAAAAAAAAAGTGAGTAAAACAAAAATCCCAACCTGCTATATACCAAAACCGAGCAGAACAAAGCTGGAACAAAAAACATGTTGTGCGCAATTTCCGACAAAAATTCCAACCCGCTACGTACGTACTCGTAGCTTGTTTACAATTCCGATATGGTGGCGAGTGTGGCCTTGGGCATGCCATGAAAAGGGGGCACACGGCACAGAAGAGTAAGAAACGCACGCCATTTTCAGAAGGTGTACCTGATTTTTTCGCACACGGGTTCCATGACCCTTTGTCTACCCGTTACCAGTCGTTTTTTTCCGTTCCTGTCGTCGCCGGAGAATTCGTTCAACCATTTTTTGGATACATGTGGGCCTTAGGGAATCCTAAATTCCCGGCTAAAACGAAAACAGAAACACCCTTGGTCGACGGGCCGACAGGGGCTCACGGAAGACGTGCGCAAAAATTGCAGGAACTGTATCCCAAAAACGGCTTGGGCACTGGGCTTTTTTACGGTGAACGTGCGAATTGTGCGCCGTTGCCGCGTAGAACTTCGTGTCAGTCACAGTATAAGGACCAGCTTTCAGGGATTAAATATGGCTATTAATATTTTGGTCCTATGGCGTCAGTTCTTCGAATATCTTGCGCTTGAAAAAATACACTCATGCCTTGGAGTACCCACGAGTAGAAGCGGCTCGTTCGGAAAAAAAAAATGGGAAACAAAATAATCAAAAAACATTTCTTCCTGCGAAAAACGCCTGAATGTTACGTACGTACTGAGGACCATTTTCAAGCTCTTTGGTACGTACATGCTCTATATACAGGTATGACACCAACTATAAAAACGGTCATCATACGTGTGTCACCCTCTCCCTTTTTTCATGGCGGTCAGTACGATACCAAACATAAATATATGACATTCGAGTGGATATTGCAAGCGGCGATTCGCTCGTGGCTGACGGAATTTAGCAGGGCTGTTCACGAGCCGGGACAAACCTCGCGGGTCAGGGCAGGTCGGGCAAGGGCGACTCGACCCGACCCATGAGAATTTTGAATAACTCCTGATCCGACCCGACCCGACCCGTGGCGTTTCAAAAACTTCCTGTCCCGACCCGCGGATCGGGTCATGACCCGAGAATGGCCATCAAAATTAGGGCCTTCAGCTTGGACCAGCTCGCGTACAGATCCTGCCTGCACAGCACCTCAGAACGGCAGTTTAGGATGTACAGTAGGATCTTGATCTGCTTGAGGTGTGTGTTTCTCTTCTGTTCAGTATCATAGCGCTCTAAAAGCTACCAGGTATTACGTATACCGGTATACTGTTTGTAACTACGAGCATTAATACCAGGTATCACTGAAAAAAAAAGGTGGAACCGAAGGAGGGGCTCGAACCCCCGACCACAATGTTAAAGAAGAGCTGAGAGAAAATAAAAAAAGGATGCACCGAAGGAGGGGCTCGAACCCTCGACCACAAGATTAAGAGTCTTGCGCTCTACCGACTGAGCTACTCCGGCCGCTCTTACATCACCTCCGATTGTTGGATATATGAATAATCTATTTGTTGGATCGGAAAAGAAGACGTTTCGCGTTCTGCTCGTGCTTGCGCTTGCTGGCGTGCCTTGATAATTAAAAAAAAAGATCAGGCTGTGACCACAACATTACAGCAGTAGTATCTCTCTCGTAGGATAAGGAATCAGGACCGCCACTGGGTGCACTCGTGCAGTTTGGTAGAAATAGCGGTTTAATGTGGAGACAAAACACACAAGGGGTTTCGCCGCGGCGGGCTGACGCCCCCCTGCTGCTCCGCGCATGCCCGTCATGGTCAAGGTTCGAGGATGTCACATAATACGTACGTGGGCGAACGGAGATTGAAAATGTAAATGAGACAGTACTATCAAGGGGTGCACTCAAACGAGCAATGTTCCGAAGGCCGTCACAATACCAGTGCCACCGAGTACCAGGCGTTTTTGCCTTTGGTGCTCCAGGTACTCGCGAGTACTCAGTCCTTTCAGTTCCTGGTACCCAAGGTAATCGCGAGTACTCGGTCATTTCATATTTTGGTACTCCAGGTATTCGCGAGTACTCAGTAAAGTCAGGCTCTTGGTACTCCGGGTACTCACGCATACTCAGTCAGTTCGGTTTTTGGTGCTGCAGGTACTCGAGAGTACTCAAGTCATTTCAGCTTTTCAGAAGGAGTCATTCAAAATGACTGGTACTCGCGAGTCATTGGCTGAGTTACCAATTCTGGTACCGGTACTCTGCCGACTCCTGAGTATGTTACTGCTGCTGTATTGTCGTTGGAACGGGCCTCGAATTGAATGTGAGGTACTATTGATAGTGCATGCAACAGGCGTGTGATAGGTGGTGCAAGAGGGGGACAGTAATTTCGGCTGTTTTTTTACTCCAGGTACTCGCGAGCACTCAGTCACTCCAGCTTCTGGTACTCTACGTGCTCGCGAGTACTCAGTCATTTCAAGCTGTAATAATCCAATTACTCGCGAGCACTCGTCACTCCATCTCCTGGTACTCTAGGTACTCGCGAATACTCACCCATTCCAGATTTTAGTACTCCATGTAATCGCGAGTACTCAGTCATCTCGGCTTTTGGTACTCCGGGTGCTAGCTAGTACACAGTAATTTCCGTTTCCGGTAATCCAGGAACTCGCGAGTACTCAGTAATTTCAGCTTTGGGTATTCCACTGAGTTGTCCAAAATGATTGTACTCGCGAGTCATTGACCGGGTACCTATAACTGATACTAGTACCCGAACGACCTTTGCAGTGCTCCACAGATGTTCCCAGTACCTGGGAGTAACGTAAAATATTTCCGAGAGACAATACTGCAGGTACTTGATGTACTCGCAGTATTTTGGCCCTGGGTACTGCGGGATGCTGCGAGTACTCGCAGTAGTTCGAGATTCTGTACTGCGGGTACTGCCATACTCGCAGAATTTCGGGGGTGAATACCGTGGAATACTGCCGTACTCCAAGTATTTCATGATTCTGTACTGCGGGTACCGCCAAGTACTGGCAGTATTTCCTCCTTCGGTACTGCAAATATTCGGAGTATGAACATACTCTCAACGTATGTACGAGTAGTATGCTCAGAGTATGAAGTATAGTTCGACCATCTATGCACCGTTTCAAAAACTTCCTGACCACTTTATTGGAGAAAGCATTGCACGGATGGCCCCACGAGGGAAACCTGGAGCAACTTAGTTCCGGGGGAAGCAATTGGAGTACTCAAGGGTATTGACGGTACTTCGGGAGTATACACTCTGAACACTCGCAGCATATACGGGTCCATGACACTCTAGTTAGTTCCGGTATTTCGGATGTTCGCACCGCGGGTACTGCTGGCACTCGGGGTTCGGTACTGATCATACTCTCGGTATATACTCGCAGTACTTGGGGCTTCGGCACTGCTCATACTCCCAGTACTCGCAGTATTCAGGCCGCCAGTACTGCGATACTCTCAGTACTGGGAGCACGAAATGCATTCGATACTCCCATCACCAAGGTACATACGGCTTTTCCGGAAATATTAGGAACATTTGGATCTGGATATCACTACACAGACGGTGATTATATTCATGTACAAATTGGTGTGTACAGGAGACTAAAGTTATCTGGTCGACTTTACTTCGTCACACAACTATGTACAAGTAAAAACGGCGTACCAGGCGGTTAAACCAGACCGGCAAACATCTCGACCAGCCCAGATACCGTATCACACGGGTGATAAAGTACACGCCCCCTCGGACGGGTTTTAAAGATGGGTTTCTCGACAACGGGGAGGACGTACTGGGTACGACGAGCGATGCGTCTAGATGCAACCTTGTCAACGAAATGTCGAGCAAAGCCATCATTTCCGTTGTGTGTGCCCCTTAAGGCACCTTGAGGCATGTTTGAGAGGGAACCGGGTCTGAAATTCGTGCCAGGGACGTGTGTTTTCTCATCACCTTATTACGGGGGGGCATATTTAATAGGACCTACGGTACACGCAAAACTTATATGTTTCGCTATTTTTACTAGCAATGTTTGGTCCTATTTACTATTACTATGGTGCCCCGGAATAGTGTGATAGTGTAATACGGTAGTCGCGAGCACCCGAACAGACCAACAGGGCGCGGATAGATACAACGAAACAACACTTTTTCGAGGTTGTGTGTCCAGTAAAGTAAATGCCGGACGAGTATGACACGGGTCACAAGGTGACAACACACCCCTGAAACGATTTGTTCGAGCCTGTCCTCTACGCAGACATGCCTTGAGGGGCACAACACGCAACCAGAGTAGTGGCTTTGGAAATAACCTCGTCGAGACCTTGTCAAGAACACACGCACCGCTCGGTGGTTTTGCTCTCTCGACGTTGTCGAGCACACCAGCTTGGAAATCTGTGCGAGGGGTGTGTGCTACATTATCACCCGTGTGACAGTGTTCTACGGCACTACTATGAGTACCCTGGTACCCGGGTACTTGACCTGGTTGTTATAGTCATACTCGGATATGTACCGGAGACCGAGTACATACCCCAGTAAACACTATTATTATAAAAACTCTGGGATACCCGGGTACTCAACCTGATTGTTCTAGTCATACTCCGTGCTCAGACACGTACACACGGTTACCCCCAGAATGCACTCCGCAATAAACACCATTACTAGAAATGTAACTACTCTTCAATACCTGGGTAATTGACCTGGTCGTTATCGTCATACTCGGAAATGTACCTGAGTACCCCTAGAGTACATACATACCCCCATTAAGCATTGGATAACTCGATACCCTGGGATACCCGGGTACTTGACCTGGCTGTTCTTGTCATACTACGTACTCACATCTGCATGTGTATCGAAGTACCCGCAGAGTACATAAGCTAATGGACACTATTATGGTAAATACTCTGGGATACCCGGGTACTCGGCCTGGTTGTTATCGTCATACTTCGTACTTAAATTTTCGCACGCGGGTACCCCCAGAGTACACACCCTAACGAACACCATTACGAGCAATATGAAGCTCTTGGAATACCCGGGTCATCTACCCTGGTTGCTACTGCCATGCTCGGATGTACAGCAGTAGCATACCCGGGCATATACCCCCAGAATACATGCCCTAATAAATCACACCCCGGAGGCGTGAATAATTTTCACTGACCGGGCTCCTCAAACCTTTCAGGACTGCAGTCTCGTTTTGAGTAAAATCCACTCACAGTTCAAGTAGTTAGCCCCCATAACGGGGCTGCAGGCCTAAATAAATGGGTTAGCCTATTATGCAATAGGGCAAAACTACAGCAATACCGCTTGTGAGGACAAAATACCTAGAATTTGACTGGTGTCGTGCCCAAAACGAGACGGCTCTTTTAGTCCTACAAGGCGGAAGTTAAGCCAGTATGATATCGTTGAAACGCCACTACTTAAAAACAGTCGTTATTTACGATGCTTTTCGTGATGCACGTTTTGATTCATCGTCTTTCTCCCTCGAGCTCAATTTTTATGCTCCTATATATATACCACAAACAAGTGAGGACGCTCAGAAAAAAAGAGGTGCCACGGACAGATGAACCATGATCTAGATCATCAAGCTGCTCGCCTGTCGTCGTCAGAGGTTGTGGGGAATCTGCTGTGATCTAGATCACCAAGCTGCTCGCCTGCCGTTCACAGAGGTTATGGAGAATCTGTTGCATGGAACAGATCCCATCCTGGAACACGTGGTACAACGGTCATGCAGATTACACGTACGGGTGGGTCCCCCCCGTCAATATGAGCTACTGTACTTATTTCAAGACCGGGAATAGATTATCTATTTGCCGTTTAAGAGATAGATCATGATCTATAGATGATCTATCTCATCTGCCCGGGGTGTCCCATACACGGCACCTACGGGGGACCATGTTAGATGGGACCTACGGTACACACACAAAAACCTCATTTTTCGCCATCTTTGCCAACAAATATTTGGTCCCATTTACTATGGCCCCCCGTAGTACTACTATTACGGGGAGCCATAGTTAACAGGACGAAATATTGTTACCAAAAAAAGGTAAATATATAGGTTTTTGTGTAGACCCCAGGTCCTGTTAGCTATGTTTCCCCGTAATAATAACTCCTACGACGGCATGCGTCCCCTGAAAAATTACCACACACCACCCTGGCCGATAAAATTTACTACTTCTCCCCGTTTGGACTCACATGACTGCCGAAGGGTGGTTGTATTCACGGCCACAGCAACAGTGGTACTTCGCGCGTGGTTTTTGCGCTCAGTGACTCAGGGGGGGTGTACACGAAAGAGAGGAAACGGGAACAGCACCCGCAAAAAGGTATACCAGTGAAAGATAAACCAGTGAAGCGGGATTTTTGCACAAATAATACAAAAAGACACACACACAATTTTGGTCGAATGCCTTACACTCGTTTTCAGCGTAACCCCCCCTCCCCCTATTATATATAGATTGGGTTGGCGTCGGGTGGCGACGACACTGTAAAACATGCCGCTCACTACGTGAGCTAAACTATCAGGGTATCGTTTTTTTGGCGGTCGCCCACAGCTCGTGATCGAGTTAGATAATTTGTGCGAGGTAAAGAACATTCACTCCGCACAAGGGAGTTGATCGTGTCATGTAGTAGTCGTGGTAAGGCACACAAAAGCCAGTTATATCGTACTCACATTACTGTCTCTGGAAGTGGCTACACCGGAAATTAAATGAACTCATCGAAGCTGTCGTCCATATGCAAGTCGGCCTCACAGGATGCAGCTCACCCTTCATGCGATTCGCCAGACACCTCGCGGCGCTTCGCGCTTGGTGCAAGCATTGTCTGCCTGGTCGGTGAAAACCCGACATGCTCCGTCCCGGCATTGTAAGGATGCGAGGGTCTATGGTCATACGACT
>JBBMHQ010088396.1:0-10911 GCA_037834295.1 Postelsia palmaeformis | reverse complement strand
CAGTTGGATAACCACACACAACATAATTGACCATGCCATATAATATCACACAGGCTGTGGTACAAGTAAAACCATCAAGACGGACAAACGTTAGCGAAGGCACGTACGTGCGTCGTCCGGAAGTCAGAATCGCGGCCCCCCTGGTTGGTATGCTGTGCTTTGGATTCGGAGATATCAATAGTATTTTCTTCGATGGCATCCTCGGCAGTGAAGAGTCGTAGGAGCTTGTAGTTCCTGAGATCGTCCACGCATGATCGATTTAGTGGACGGGCGCTACACAGCTCATGATCCAGCTGACAGGCGCGAACAAACCATGCTTTCGCTGGTTGTCCGCCAGAATTGTACTACCAGCGATTGTTTGTTTTGTCTTCTCGGTATTCACCCCCAAATTTTGCAGATATTCTCTTAGTCATGTTTCTACACTGCCACGCAACCATCAGGCATCAATTTACCTTCGATACGAGCGACTTTGCTACTTCAAGTGCTGAATGTGAACTCTGGGGTGTTTGTTACATGAAATTTTTTCGATGGACAGGCTTGTCTTTCCACCTTCGGTTTTTAGTTAGTATCGTACTATACTTCGACCATACGCAGCGAGACGTTCGGGAATCGACTTGCAGGAGCGTTTGCCGAGAAAACATTTTTTACTAGTTGCAAGTAAAAAAAAAAATCTGACTAGCGTCGAGGAACACACTGCTGGAGTGTCGACTCCCCCGAACGTTTTGTTTTAGTGACTGTCAATACAGAAACTCTGTGTTTGCGATCAGAAAAAAGTCAACCTTGCACGTTACGTGCCGTGCGTAGATATGCTTTCGGTGGGAATATAACGGTTCTCTTCTCCGTGTTTTGTCACGTGCTGTAGGTGGTACCTTCAAAGGTACCGGATCCCGGACGAGATTGTCTCCATCTCTCATTTTACCTGATACGGGATCCACTTAACCGGGTCAACAAAGCTTGTGAGGGCCAACAGATAATTCACCTACTGTACGAGCCATCTACAGCACTGATTTCACGGGGGGGGGGGCAACAAACATTTTCACTGTTGTGTCTACAGCACTCCCGCGAGTGGCTTTATACCTCACTTAAACATGGACTCTGACGCAGAGCGGTCGGGCAGCGTAACAAACCACTTTCTCTCCGGGGGCGCGTGTCCCAATCGCACACGGGCCTGAAAAGGTAGTTGTTTCCTGTGCTGCATTGGCTCGGAGCCGCCGAAAAATCAGCTACAGGCACTTCGCCTACCACGCCCTCGAGGAAGCGCTTTCTTCTTCCTTGTGAGCATTTGCCGGGTAAATGCTTTCCGGCATAGTACCAAATATACACATTGCCACTGCGGCGATTCTGCTCATACATGGTAAAAAAATGTTCCCTTGGATCTTTGAAAAACCAAACAAGGGAGTGCACAGTTACAAGATTCAATGCGAACGGCGCACACTTGGCAACATCAGCATGACATGAAGCAAATGGTAGAGTGTCGATCCTTTGCAGATAGACAACACAACTCTGAATTGTGAGACGACACACTACAATTAATATACGTTTAGGGAGCACTGTATGATTATTATCTAATATCAACAGAGCCTTACTGCAGCACCAGAGGAGCCAGGCGGAAAAGCACTGGCCCGCATTATAGCGGGGTATCACAAAAATGCCAAATCAATCACTCGGCATCTGCCAACTGCAAGGTGTTTATCCCATAGCTTTCCCTTGAGTAGTCGTGTAAATGTTTTCGTCTCACCATAAGAAGCGCCCACGGTTGTAGTCTAAATTATGGCCAGCAGAGCGGAAGAGCGCATTTTCAGCGGCCGGAGTGCCGTGCGCCTAGGTTTGGATACGATGTGTTGTGGTCGTTCACACTGAGGGGAAATCGCAAAGTGGAGTTGATAGGCAACGGAAACCAAATACGAAGGTCGTGACAGCAAGCTGCTGTACGAAGACACCTTAAGGACTGAGCAAGAGAAGCATGTTACCACATCTCAGAATTTGCGTCAGGCAGTAAAACCATCCCTGGCTTGAAAAGGACGAACACTGAAGGACGAGCCATTCGAACAGACTGATACCAGCTTCAGAACATCCCAGGCAGCGACATTTCAACCGGGCGATATCCGGACGTTCCTGACATGCCAGTCGACAGAAATTGAAGCCACGAACTCAAACGAGGTAGAAGGTATGTCGAAACTGAAGCCGTGCTCGAGACTCAGCGAAGGCGCATACTGTACTATAAGCTGCCGCATCCCCTGGCCGTTTCAAAAATAATACCTTCGCTTGGGTACCCGGGCGTGTCTACGGCGATTGGGGCAAGTACTCCGGACGATGACTTGGTCATCGCTGGCCGTTACTTCGCATGTGCAAGGCCCGAATCCTCAAGTTGCCTAACAGTTCTCTTCTTGGAGGAGTTTTGTGTACTGCTGAAGTACTCTTGACAACGACTTCGGATGGGCTACTTTGGGGCAACAAAGTGAATAGGATATATATTAACATTAACACCTACCTACCTATTTACCTATTTTTTCCGACAAGATCTAGCGCTACTCACTATGGTCCTTCGTATTAGTATTTCAGGGGTCGATCTGCTGGTTGTTCACGGTTTTCAACGGTAGGAATCACTGCCGACGGTAAGAACAAGGATCCGGCCCTTAAGCCGATCCATCACGGTCAGTTTAACCCGGACATGTGTGTTTGAGTGTTTTTTTCAAGATTGTCATAAAAAAATAAAAAATGCGAAACACAGCTTCAAGACTGCGGACGACGGGATTCCACCCATTACAAAAGTGAGTTTTGCACGCCTGAAAACTTGGACGTGATACACCGGGAAAATATATCCTTGCGTCCTGAGTCAATTTCACGTAGACTGGATTGTTTGCTATCCTTGCTTTATTGGTCTGAGCGGAATTTGTGTTTTGTTTGTCCGTTGTAGTGCTGGCATGTACTGCAGTTCGGAGTGCGGCCTCTTTAATTCAGCAGAACCTTCTGTCTAAGCAAGTTGTATCATGCCACTAAAGTAGCCATCAACCACGGTTTGCATCAGTTTCAGGCGGCTTTGTTTGACTAGTTGCTGAACACATTGCGCTCACCTCTGTGTGGAGTACTGCAGCAGTCGATTTTCCTTAGTTCTAGTACCTGTACAGAAAAAGTAACAGCTGGGTGAGGTCCTATTATAGCGCCAAACTACCATTTTCGTCGCTTTTATCAAGAGCCTGAGTGGAAAACGCAAGAACATGTTTCTACTGCAGGCACTGCTGTACACCAGGTATATATCTGCATGTATACTTCAGAGAGGTCTAAGAGCTCTCGAGACTGCCCGGGGAAATAAATCAGTTCATCTGATGCGGTATGATTCCAAAGGTACGGGGTCGACGGTATAACACATTCAGAAATCGAGCGGATACCGCACGTCTGCGTTGGATGTTGTAGATAATTCAATGATGACACGGAGAAATTCGTGTGTGGGAGCCACTTGATTCTGTGGGTATAGAGGAAACAAATATTCGAAAATGTCATACTACCGGTCGTGGGCAAAGCACAGGTTAACGTGGTGATCGATCGTTGTGGACAGATACAGGTGTTTCCATCAAGTGCCCGATAATTCCAAACAGACAAGGTCGCTGGCACTATTTACCATCCCCGCACCTATGTACACAGAGAGTTGATCGGGGCTGGCCTCCTTTTTCGAACGGTTGTCGTTCGTCACGTGGACAATCTCATTGTCTTAGTTCCATACATCGATACCGCTGAACCAATGAGCGACGGAGACTTGCATTGCTGTGAACTACCGTGTTCGAAGACGACTCCCGTCCCGTAAGCATAAAGTTGTTAGCCGAAGCTTATATGGAGGTGCATCACGTTGTTGTTACGTGGAAACATGAAGCCCTTTCCTCGTGCTAGAATATAGATAGAAGCCTCTGGATAATAATTTTTCTGCCTGACAGGGATCTCGAACATAAGAACTACCCAACTTGGTCGTTTAAGTCTCATGGAAACAATTCAAGAATGTCTTGTACAGGCACCGATCGAACATTATGTCTGAGATAGCTATCGGCCTACAAATGAATGTCAAGCAGCATTGTACCATGTGCCTGAGGTTGTCCCATGACAGCAATGTAACGAACGGTAGTTGATTGCTCTATCTGCAAGAATAGGACAATGCACGATAAACAAGCACACATAATACTTGTATATCGTCATGCGAAAGTCAGCCCGGTTGAGAGAGCTTTACCGCGTTTGACGTGGGAGTATATCTGCCAACGCCGTCGTGATGAGCCACACCATGTACACGACTTATGCCATGCCCGCAGCCTTGTGGGTGGCTATGAATTGAGTCACCGTTACATCTAACAATGCAACAATGTGTATGTATGTCAGATTCAGCAACCCGACGTGGTTGACTTCACATGAACATGAATATCAAATACCGTTTTAATTCTCCAGGCGCGCTTCCGGGACTATCCTGTTTTAGCGGAAGAGGTTGATTATTTTTTCCATGGTGACTCGTCACCACTGGCGCGATTTCTCTTTCCCCATGCACTACCATGTCTTACCAACGCAGCCACTCGATCTGCTAATGCAGCAGGTATCTGGACGCTTGGTTTTACAGGGCCACAGATCGATATTGCACTGACTCGGCTTTTGACATCAAGGACCAAGCAGACCGATGTTACGTGAGTCATATCTACCTCACAAATACAAGGACGGCCTATCAACAACATCAATGAAAACGCCATACCCGACTTATCGTTTCAAAGTCCTCGAGCCCGTGCCCGGACGAGATGGCTGAACTCGCGTCCAAATACTGACACCAAAATCGATACCTTTACGCGGAATACCCGATCAAATTCGAGAGACTCGATGGAACCTAACGCCCCTGTATCGGCATCATGAGGGTGTGTGTGCGACACAACAAAGGTTGGAGACCTATAGGGTACGTCCTGATCGTGTGCAACCGGCCCGAAGCCCAACAATCAACGACACTGAACGCATCTTCACGATTCCGACTCAAACACGCATATCACCTCCATAGGTTATTCCCACACACAGACCATGGGCGACCATCAAGTCTTGACGTAAACCAAGAGCTGAAACATCAACCCATGAAACATGCTCCCAAACCAAACCATAAACTACTGACGAATCAACCTCACGCTTCTCGAAGCCCCGATACTTATGGAAGAGACGTCCAGTAGGATCGGTCGTCTCTTCCGTACACATATTCCCTCAGCCACAGATTGCACAACGCAGTACATCCCAACCGAACCCGTCCACGTCGTTTTGAACATGTATATAAAAACAGCGAGCTGCAACGTAATTGCGGTTTGTGTTATTTCATAGGCGAAACTGCTGAACGATGTGTGTAGCACGTCCGATCGCCTGCTCGTACCCTGCAAGCTCGTCACACATATACCGCTGATGATGCCACACCAATAGCAGATTTCGCTGATAACTCCGCAAATGGAGGAGCCGGGCGGGAAGTCAGCAGCAGGATTTCGTCCACGCCCTGGCGGGTTTTGGACGAGGTTTTAGTCCACCATGATCATGACCTGGATGTTATGGTCAGAGAGGAGGGTGCATCAGCCAAGACGGGCGGACACAGTACGTCGTAAACGAAGCAAGCGAGTGATTGAGTTGGCATGGTGAGGACAATTGATTTTCGTTATTGCACATTTCGCACGTCGCTAGGAGGCCATCGACGGCTAGACAAGGCGCAGTTACAGTGGATCGCTGCACTAAACGGAAAACCACATATGAACCGATTTTTTCCACACCGCTATAGTATCGAGACGTAAGAAGCGCTTGGCCCACTCTCGTACATCCCTCGTCGTCAGCGCAATGATGGCCGGGACCCCCCTGAGCGTGAATCAGGGGAACCATGAGGCAGATCGCAACGACAAGATGTGTAACACAGATATTCATTTATGTGGTGGTTCCTATTGAGCGCAATAATGGTGTGGATTTGAAGTCAATGGCATGCACGGATGCGAGCCCAGCTCTTTTTGAAGCATCCTACCTGATACATGTTTAAACGCCACAGTACACTACTCGACGACCAGGGTGGTCCAACCAGCTCGACCCTTCCAAGCAGTCCCGCGCGAACATGCGCGTGACATCTTTCGAGAAGCACACACCTTCAGTGTTTACCACTCCTAATGCATGTGTGTATCACCTGAATGTACGCACACGCTCGCATAGTCTCTGGCCCCGGAGGGGTTCTTCGGAAAATCAGTTTTAGTCCGCTGTTTAATGTGCGAAATGCTTCACTACTCATGACCATACAGTCTAGGCGCGTTACGGAGGGGAATCGCTCCCACAATACTCGGGAAAAAAATCGAGACATGGTGTATTTTCAACATCACCAACTTCGTTGACCCCAATGTTTTGCGTACTATATTTCTGGCAGGATTCGCCCATTGACTGGAAGAGCATCCGTCGGCTAGTGCCATGCCGCTGTGTTGAAGACTACTATAGCGACACGAGGTTGCACATGCAACCGTAAAACGCACTTTATTCATGCGGATTCTGACTTCTGCACGCATAAGCGTTTTCGGTATAACAGCATTTTTTATTCACGCGTTCGACGTACCTCCTTAATACTCAGCCACACGCCAGGGTTTGACTTCCAGTCATCGAGGTAAAGCCTCAGCTCTTCCGTTTCGTCCGTGTCCAGGTAGAACGTTTGGTATCCGTTCGTCGCGCCGCTGGACTCGATCTGACTGTGGTACCCACCGTTGTCGTGAACGTCGAGCTTCCGGGTGTTCTCGGTACCCTTGTAGAACGAGATACGCACCTCCACGATGTCCTGAGGTTCCTCGAAGTAGTACTCGATCCAGCACCCCTCATCATCATCATCATCGAGGATGTCGCCCTTGCAGGACCAGCGAGAATTGCTCGAGCGACTTTTGTCGCGAGTGTTCTCCGGGATGCATCCGTCCGGGCTACATCCAGGATAGGAAGTCCTATTGTCGTACCCAGAGGCGGCCACGTCCACGGTTGTCCTGTCACGCGCGTCAACTAGGGCTGGAGCGGGCACGGCGTGGGGCACAAAAAAATGTCGTGGACGGCGAAAAAGGTGGGTAGTTCAAGAGTCTGAACTGTGTGCCCTTGGACTCTCCTACTGGATATCGTACCTGAACGTGTTATACGAATTCCTGTGTCGTGGTTATAGACAGCAAACGGTCGTAGAATACTGTGGTTAGTGGGTATATCCGCATATATAGGCAAACAGGAGCCAATGGGACTGTGAACTAGTATGTATTACACACATTATCAAATGCACTCAACATCTGTTTCGGCGATCGGTTCACCAGATGTGGTCTGACAGCGAAGGAACATTCACCGGCATTGACTCAAGGCTGGATGCCACATTTTCACCCCCATCCGCAGCTTTTCAACCACCTCGTGTGGATACATCTATTACACGAGCGACCTACATACAGAAACCTCTTCAAGTGCCTACATAAAACAAACACGAAATTGGTTTTGGTTGTTGGTCCACCTGAATTGCTCCGTCAGCGAAGGAATATTCGCCTTGTCGGCATCGCCCCACGTTTCTATGCCGGATTTTCATTATCCTCCGAAGCTGTTTTACCAATTCCTATGTTTACATCTGATACACGAATTACTCACAGTACCTTCTTCGTGGGCTCACGATGAACTCAGGGTTATTCGTTCACACCAAAATCAACAAATCGTACGTGTTTTTAATCCACCTACATTTTCCACTTTGAATGGCATTACTTTGTGCTTACAGGCTAGTTGATGGCGCGACGTTCGGGAAGGGACTTGAAGTAGTAATCGCTGAGCGAACGAATTCTATCAGCTGTATGAAAATCCTGCCATGTAAATAGAGCTGATGCACATGCTAGTGGTGCCGACTCATTCGAACGTTTCGGCGGTTGTGCATTACTTTCAGATGACTGCGCACCTATCACTTGCTGCTGTGCAAGTTGGTAGATTCAGTAGGTAGAAGATTGGCGGACCTGTACATCATTTTGGTCACACTCGCATGCCGATAAGCGCATGGATACCGAATAGTCGACTTGTTTGAACCCTCATGTCGAAAGTGAATGGTTGAAGGATCTAGCGAACCGGGTTGACATAGCGTTGAGGGCCAACAGGGAGCTCACCTACGAGTACCTTGTTTCTATCACGCACCTTCACGACTGGTGCTACGGTAGGCAGGCTACAAGTAGTACTAACACTTGCTGAAGTCCATGGCAGTAGTAACATTTGAGTAATGCAGGGAAATTGTACTAGTCTGAAATATGGGGGGGGAACATGACATGGCCTAGTCAGTAACAATACATATCATATCAGAGGCGTGTCTGTTCCACAGCTGATACGTGAGCAATCCCATATATATCCGACTTGCCGTACGAGGTGCCCACGGTTGCGGCGTAGAAGGTGGCTAGCAGACCGAAGTAGCGCATTTTCGAAGGGGACGAAGTACGGTGTGCTTAGATCTGGCGAGGAAGATATTTTGTGGTACTGGTGGGCAATGCAGACCAAAAACAGGAAAGGCGGGACACAAAGTTGCCATGAAAAAGCAACTCAATGCCTGAACTAGCTAAGCATTTTGCCACCTCCCATAATTCGCTTAAGGCTAAAGAAACGTCCCGAGGATGAACAGGATAAATAACCCGGGGTAACTGAACGATGATTATTTCGAACACACTGGCAACAGTTTCTGAACGTCCCAGGTATCGCTATTTCAGCCAGCAATCATCTGTGCTCTAGATCTTGCCAGTCGACAAAATACAAGTCCATAAACACAAATATTTGCGTCTAAATAATCAAACGCGGACAATCTTGAAACTTAGTCCCTGCTCGAAACCAAATGACAGCGTCTACTTCGTTACTATACTGGATAATCTGGCTGGTCCAACAACATATAGTGGTCGGCAACTGCACACTTTGATTGTGTAACTGGTTTTTCTGCGCCGATTTTGTGTACGGCCTCCGACGCTGCTTGTCGAATTATTGACCACTTCCATTCCAGTGAAAGGGCATTAGCGTCGACCATGTTACACTTGAAGGTATCGCGACGACTTACCTCTCTGTCCCTAAATATGCCTAGTTTTTTCCTTTCAATATTGGATGAAATCGGTCTTTTTTTGTTTTGGGCTTAAGCTAGGGTATACTACTGTCGTGTCTTCTAGAGATCGGGCTGCTGATGCGCCGACATAGGTGGAGTTATAGTTCAACTTCTGTATTAGGATCGAGGCAAAGGCACAGGCCCAAGCGAACCCCGAAGCTATTCCTCAGGCTCACCCCAATCCAGGCCAAAACCGGGCCAAGAACGTGCCGGGCAAACGTTTATGGAACCGTGGAGCACGACGCTCCTCTTCGCACTATTAGTACGTAAAACCTTCGTAGAAAGTTGAAGTTTGTCGCTGAAATATATCGGCGCGTCTCACTGAGCATGTCGTTGGCGTAGGGTGCACTTCATTGTTGACTGAAATCGGCTCGCGGACACACTTCTCAGCTGCGAAAAGGGAAGTTTTTCTGTTGGAATATTCCATGTGAAATATTACACAGTGCGCAGTTCTTTGTCCAGTAGGATACTCATTTGAAGAAGGTTGCATCAACTGACTAGCGTCAGTACCAGCCTCGGTTGACTTCGAGTTGCGGTAGATTAAAATTCGGCTGACCACATGCTGACCAGAACGCGCTTACCCCGGTGTTGAGTATGATTTCCCTCTGGTTAGTTCCTGATCGGAGAAAGTAAATGTTGAAGTCCTACCACAGTCCGTTTATTTCTGTTGACGTGCTCATAAGTCCAAGAGGAAACCAGCATAATAGGTTTGGGATACTGTGTATTGACTATCGCACACGGACACCCATGATAGTATAAAATATATGGGCATTAAGATCCAATGAAAATAGGGCTTATTTTCATTCCCAGTCACTACGAACGGACACGAGGATACGAGTACCTCAGTAATAGTTTCAGACTACCGATAAATGTAATCCGCGGATCGCGTTTGAATATTGCATACTCGCATACTCGAAGTGCAGTTTTTTTAATTTGTAATGCACCATGATAAGCGCCGATGCTGGGGACGCCGGCAGAATGTTGTTACAGCGTTGTAGAAAACATCACAGGGAACTCTGTACGGGCCACGGTAGGTTACATCGGGCCGTAACATGGGCGCTGTCCCCAGATGATTAAAGTTTTGCCCTCGCCCAAGTATTCACTTGTTCCCAATCCTCTCCTTCCCACTCCTCGTATTCTTTTATTCTGTTCTCTTCTTTTCTTGGTTTTAGAACTCAATGTTCCTTGTACAAAAACCACACAGGAACCATTTCCAACCATCTTATTCCTCTTGCATCGCAAGTCACCTCCACATATACTTCGGTGCCACACCTTCGATTTTATTTGCAGATACTGGGTGTCAACACTGTCATCCTCTGTTCAAGGTATGAGCCTCGTGGTTTGATCTATAAATCGACTGGAACCACGGGAGGACGTCTCATTCAGTTAGCCAAGTTTTATCAGAACCCCGATGAAAAACTCATCCAATTTTCAAGTGCAAAGGAACAGTGTCCGTCCGACAACCAGACGACCACCATCGCCGCGGCGAAATCGACATCGAATCTCATGAAGCTCATGCAACGGAGTATGTGCAAGGATAGCTGCTTTCACGCTTTCACGCGCAATGCTCGTTCTCGTGTGTGCCGGCATTGGTTTTGCACTGATGTTGAAAAATGCTGCAGACGTTATATTTTTTTAGGTAATCGCACACAAAGCTCCGTCCTCAATACTCAAGCTCTAAGCGTGAATACTATCACACGTTCGTTCCTGCCCATCACACGTGAAGCTGATTCCCATTATTGTTATTAGTATCTTTGCCATCCGACAATGTGTAGCATGAGCTTCAACGTTGATCACTCATAACATTCCCGAAAGCAGAAAACCAC
>JBBMHQ010088385.1:0-10913 GCA_037834295.1 Postelsia palmaeformis | reverse complement strand
TGCTGCTGTTGCTGTTGCTGCTGCTGTTGCTGGTACTGCTGTTGCTGATGCTGCTGTTGTTGCTGCTGCTGCTGCTGGTACTGATGATACAGTTGCTGCGCCTGATGCTGTTCCTCCTCTTCCTCCTTCTCCTGCTTCTGCTGGGCCTGCTGTTGCCGCCCCCTCCGCGCTGGCGGCAGCGGTGGCACTGATTGCCCCCCGTCCCGCGGGTCCCCGTTGCCGTGCTCGGTTGCCGCTACTACGGTTGCGCTCCCGCGTGGTACTCCTGCGACGGCGGTCGTGGCTGCGACGACGGTCACGACTGCGATTGTGGCTCCGTGCATCTGACTTGAAAATGGTACGATGCCAGAGCAGCCAATACCGCTTATATATCGGGGTGAACACAAACCGCCCCCTTCAATCCCGGAAAAACACACGATCCACGGGGGCGCTCACGTCGCCACAAACCCGGACCCCAGGACACTCAACAACAAACAAACATATTAGGCCCCTGGAAGCACTACAGCACCCAAAGCTCAGGGAGGGGCTCACCTCCACCTCCCCTCTTAGCGATAGCACAATGACACTGCTTACCTATACTTGCAAGGCGCTATGCCCTCAGTGCTTACTTTCACTGAGCTCAATCTAAGGGGGCGCTCACCTCGCCACCAATCCGCACCCCAGGATACTCAACAGCAAACAAACATACCAGACTCCTGGAACACCACAGCATCCAAACCTTAGGGAGGGGCTCACCTTTACCTCTCCTCTCAGCGATAGCACAATGATAAGTGCTCTCCTCCACTTACAAGGTGCTATGCCCTTAGTGCATATCTTCACTGAACTCAATCCACGGGGGCGCTCACCTCGCCGCAAACCCGAACACCAGGACACTGACCAGCATTCCAACCTATCAGACTCCTGGAGCCCGTAGCGCTGCAGCACTTCCCTGCCGGGTGCTTGCTGCTGAAGTGGAAGGCCCTCCCATGTTTGGGTTGGCTGGTTGTTCCAGAGCTCCGGGATATGACGGGACTGCCATCGTCGAGGTGACTCCCAGTCCCAAGTTCGCCCCTCGTTCGGAGCACATGAGGCACGACTTGGAGGACGAATTCGCGCACCTGGCCTGGTCAGTACTATCTTATATTTCTGAGCGTCGTGCGTAGCGCATGGACTACTGATAGTATTGTAGAGACGGAAATAAGGCTTTTCTGTGTAATTCCGAGTTAAGGCGCCTTTGCTCCAGGCCGCCATGTGTTCGGGGTATGGTAGCTTATCGGTGACCTTGTTCAGCTACAAAGTTAGTAGCCTCTACGAGAGGCGCTCATCCCTCTGCAACAACAGCAGTTACATATGACTTGCGAAAACGAAAATACTGACTCTTGATCAGGTTGGGCTGACTAATAGAGTCGCACGCATATTGCCATGCACGGTAGTCTAACTGAGTACAACAGAACCATCGATTTGCTGCTCATATTACATGCCTTTCCGAAGATCACGGGCAGCTCGTCACTGCTACGTGCCATGTCATAGTTGCTATAGGTATCTCGTTGGGTCCATGTCCCTGGTCGTGCATCGGTAGCCCATCATACTACGGCATGCGCTAGTTTTTTAGCGTTGACGTGTGTGGCTGGAATTTTACGTCAACCAGGGCAACGCAGCCTACCCCCCTATTCGCTTGTGCTCGAGGAATACCGTACAGCAAGAAACATATTAGTAGTTTCGACTGTGGATACAACATCCAAAGAAAACAAATCGTGCATCCCGGTTGAGGTAAGGGACGGCCGAATGCAATTGAGGTGACCGGACATCATGACCTGTCATCCTGGCGAAGGTGTGCTTCTAACTGCACCAGGTTACTGCCGTAAGGTTATGGTCTGTGTTCTATTTTGCTCTACCACCCTGCACTGTCGCGAGTTTCTGGTGGCTCTGCTGCGCTGTATGTACGGTCTCAATTTTCATTTTTCTGGTTCTGCTCTATCGCGCTACTGGGATGCTAAGTCTGTGGCTACCGGCCGTGACTGTTTCCTAATAAGTTATGCACCATCGATAGTTGAGCGTGCCCAGCCCTGAGCCCTCTTTCGGACCATGTTATGTAGTGGAATTTTCTCTGCCGTCTGGCGTACGCGGCTGCAGCCTCTGCACAGCGATGTTTGTACCTGCTACGCACACGTGCCTGCGTAGGGTAAATGTCCCCCCAGATTAGTCACCTACGGCACACCAACCCTGGCCCTGCTTTATATGTCTACAGCCCCAACACACAGGGGACGAAAGTAGCAACTCTCTGCGGAATTGGGGAAGGACTCTACTGGCATAGTGCGAGAACCGCAGCACCAGGCACTGGTTCTCGTTCCCTATCATACCAGTGAGAACCTCCCCCCTCCAGTCAACTGGCCGAGGCTGTAACTTATGCAGTCTAAGATAACCGATACCCCCTACGGTTGTAAAGCATTGACATACTTCGACTCCGCGGTCATCTCGATACTACTGACATACTCTCACCCCGAGGCCGTCTCGGTACTAAGGTGTTCGGCCGCGTATAGTACCACCCCGGGCCGACTATTTCTGAGCATTATACCCGCATGGTCTGGATTACTGCAGGTGTACACCTTTGGTGACTCTGGACACTTCCATTCACTATCTCTCTGAATCACCCTTCTATGCGGCACGTCCCACGCCTACTGCGAGGTGAATGGACGGCGACGTCATCGGGACCATATCTTGCCTCCTCCTTGCCATCTGGCGAGAAGTGTAACGAGGGCGTCGATGTATCCCCCCGAACCGTAACCTCAGTATCATACTGATACGGCGGCAGAAGGGCGTATTCTGTTACTGCGGGATAACTCCACAAAAACTCTACCTCGTGACGGTACCGCCGCCCACGCTTATCCCGAACGCGCCCCCCAGGCATCGTTGCGTATGCGTGCAATAAACGATCCCTATTCGGCCTTGTCCCCCTTGCGACCTCGGAAACAGAACTCGATGCTCGTAGCTTAGTGCCACTTTGAAAGCATTAACAGTCGCTCCTCCCGAGAAATAAATCCTACACCCCCCTTGAGAAACAATGCCCGTGATGCATGGCCGTAGTCGAGGTAGACGAACGCTTCGTCCAAATATGTAACACAAAACAATATTCGACCGCGAGGAGTGTCCCCCCAAAAACCGTGATCTATGCAACTTAAAGGGGGGAGCGTATAGTGGGGTATCTGCGGCAGTTGCAACACCCTTGAACACGCCTTTGAACAACGACGAAGGTGCCGGCAACAATACTTGAAACTCGGCAGATAGTGTACTTTTAATAGTGCCGGCTTGGTTGCTGTCCGACACAGCGCACAGCGTTGTAAGCCAGAGTAACTTCTTAATGTTTTTACAGTATCGCCTGCCACCCCTAAACACCGGGCTTCGCCGAACGACGACCACAATACCGTGCTCTCGATACATAGTAAGACCTTGAGACGAGCGGGCAGTTGGATGGCGGCTAAGGTGGCTGCCGTCAGTGTCTGAGTACAGCAGGTCGCTGGTCCCGAAGCTTTTGTCATAGCTGCGTAGCCACGTCGGGTCGCAGTACGTGGAGGACGTCACAGCCATCACCGCAATTCCACCGGGAAACACCGCCAGTATTTGTACTCTTTGCAGCATGCAACGCTCCAAATTACCATATACTGTGTATTCCCACCCCCCCAAAAACATCGTTAACGGTGCCGACAGAGGTCCTTGTCCTCCCACGGTATTGGCTACACATAATTTTGGCAGTCTGTTCTCAGCTTGCATCACAATGCTCAACCACGCTATACGTTTACTGGTCGAACATACCCTTTTCATGCACGCCCCCGTGGACTTACCGGAGGCGTTGGATCGCACGATATGCGCGCGCGGCTGCTTGTCCTGCCACCAACGACCGCTAGACACCACGTCGGCATGGATCTCCTGGTCGAATCGAATCTGCGAGGATACTGCCGTGCCCGCTCGCCATACGTGGAACTTTGCGCCCCACATGTGAACGGGGGGTAAGCCTACTTGATAGAGCATGCACGGAATAAGGCATGCACCTGGGAGCACCACCCACTGCACGCAAGTGTAAATATACCTATGATGATGCTCAGCCTGATCCGATCAGTTTTGGCCGACGGATCATGTCACTCAACCCCGTCACAACCCCGCCACATCTCCGAGCCGCAGTTTTATCCCAATATAAATGGAACCCAATCCGAACATACCACGGTCCGGTTCTGCGCGATTTTATAGATCCGAAATCCTACGGTGCGGTTCGTTTCGGGGCTGTTACATAAAACATGCATGTACGGTACGGTTCGGTGTGGTCTGCTGATGATGTCGTGAACCCTACGGTGCGGCCTGGTGCGGTTCCCTGGTGTGTGGTATTGGGAGTGTGGATGTGCGTATACTGCTCTTTGATTAACTGAAGGATCAACTACTACTCTGGTCGCGCTGTTCTTTCTACCGCATTATGCACTGACAACGCGGCATTTCCCAATTAATCCGTGTAATAGATACTACTGCTGTTGTATATTAATTTATGTCCCCACTTGGCTTATATATCGGTCGATAGCGTCCGTCCCGCTATGGCGCTGGGCACCAAGAAGGCTAATTTTGTGTCTTCAAGGCTACCATATTTGATGCAGCATCACGGAAACCTCGCCTCACTTTGTTTTCGAAGCAATAAAAAATCGTCACGACAAGTGGAAAGGGCTTTTTGTTTTTTGTTTCTTCTTCATGCATCTACACTACTATTAATAGTGCTACAGTACTCGCCCTATGGTGCTAATACATTAATACTAAAACCAATACTGCCAACTTTAGTATTAATTACCAGGTGTGTGTCTGCTCTCACCCCAACAGTGACTTTATTGTCCGCTGTAGCTATCAGTATAGTAGTAACGACACGTCACGTACCACTATAACCTTAATCCTAACTGGACGCCTACATGTGTTGGATGCCTGGCCTGAAGGCTGCATGACAGCTGCGTTGACTGCTCTTACATCTTCTTTTTTTTCCATGATATGCTCGACAGACTTCTGTCACTACTTCGAGCTCGACTAAAACCAAAACGCCCAGAAAAGAACATCTAAAAAGGTGGGCATATGCGACCCCGCATCACCGACACAAATATTTCCGTGCATATTCTCCACAATCCATCAAATCATAACAATAGATGTACCTCGCGCACAGCAATTCATGCTTTCATAGTTCTTACCATTTGAACAGACGCGCCCAAGGGTAGTGGTAGTGCTTATCGTTTCCCCTGTGTGCGTGAAATATATCGTTTCTGCGTACGACCAAGGTTATGGTAAGGGAGCATCCCCGTTTTCGCTCCCAATCATCAGTCGCTTGAGTCACTCTGTACCTCGCCTACATTATGTGCACTTACAAACTTTGGTTGGACTATAAATAGACTCATATCGGCTTGCATAAAGAGTTTATTAGAAGTACCGAGTTCCAACATTGATACCTGGTACTACTGTGGAAGAGAGGGTCGGAGATACCTAGTATTATAGTATATGTCTTAAAACGCATACGCTCGAAGGGCACGTCACCGGTCAAGCAATATCTGATCTCGGGTCACGAGCGGTCTTACGTCATTGATGGCGTTGACCCGTTCCCGGGAAATAGCTGTCGGGAAATTGTACTGTCGCAAGACTCCGGGGGGGCCTAAGTCCTCCCCACCGAGTCAGACCAGGTCTAGCATCTCCTTGCTAAATATCAACGAAGAATTCTGCTCGGCTTACGTCGATCGTAACAACGGCTGCAAGGGACCCTCGCCTTGCGACCTCACCACGGCGACTCCTCCGCGACTTCTTCCCGGCGACGTCTCCACGACTCCATCGGTACGAAGCGACGAGCACAGGATCTACAATACCGGCAATATTCAGTTTAAATACACGAAATCGAACGTCATACTTGGGTTAGGGTTAGGGTGAGGGTTAGGGCGGCACGAGGCATACCATAGTATATTTTGATATGCAATACCTCCACTTACCTCACGTGGCCCTGCCACCGCAAGGGCGGGAGGGCCGCGTATTCCCCAGTGTACTGTTTACCGCCGAAAGCCATTCTTCGAATGGGCAGTCATTTATTTATACTTTTTTCACGCGACACATGTCACACACCAGCATATAATACTGTCTATCATGGGTTCATCCCCAATCTCACCGGGAAACCACAAAGAAAGCTGGATGTTTGTCAAAGCTGGCTGTGCCCCGCGTGAAATGCGCTGGTCTCACCGAACACTCTCCGCATATAGTAAATGTACTCGTCGGTCTGCGTTCTGTGTTGTAGCGACCATATTTAATGAACCACCTACCTGTGGATTTTCGGATAGCGTCTAAAGATCTTTGAGGATACGACTGGTAAATTTAAAACCATTCCTCGCGTGGTCGAGCAATCTTAGCAGTATATTCTGTTTTCACATGAGACATATCATACACCAGCATAGTACCGCCTAATATACGCCGGTACAGTAGTAGTTATTTTCCTCCATCTCATGGGCAGATCGCAGAGCTGGGGGCTCACCAGAGCCGGCTGCGTCCTGCGTGGAAGTGCGCTGGTCTGATCGAACGTCTTCAGCAAAGATAGTTACTCGTCGGTGCGTCGTGTGCACCAGGTATATTAGATCCACCTGTGGTATTGCCGTTTGGACATTGTTCGAAGATTTTCGGATGTTGTGGCTGGTACACAGTCAGTATACCATTATTCCTCGCTTGGGCAGTCATGTGCTGGTATCCCTGTTCGATATGACACATACGACACATTAACATACGTAGTATTGTCTACTATCGATTCATCCTCCAACTCACTGGGAGATCATACAGCTGGGTGTTTATCGAGCTGCTGGTTGTTGTGTCCTGTATGAACGTCCGCAGGTCTGATCGCGAACGTGCGCTGGTCTGATCGCTTATTCCCAGTAGATGTGCTCGTCAGTCCACGTTGCACTCACCAGGTATCATGTTTGATCCATCTCTCGATTTGTCCGTTGGATATACTTATAGTTTAAACATCTTTGTTGCGAGGGAAACGAAAACTGCCCCCCGCATGGATAGACAGAACTAAATGCTGACTTTACGCGACACATATCACACACACGCCTAAAGTTGTCTCCCTGGTGTGGGTCGATCCTCTACTTCACTGGGAAATCATATATCGGGATGCCCATCAGAGCCAGTTGTGTTCCGCGTGGAAGTGCACCGGTCTGATACTGTACTATGATTAGAAGTGTTCGCCAGTCTGTCTCCTTCGGATTCATGAGGTATCTATCGTCGATGAATCTCTTATTTTCCTGTTTGGACATTGTTCAAATATATCACATATCGGGATGGTCATCGGAGCCAGTCGTGACCTGCGTGGAAGTGCACTGGTCTGATCAAAAGCTATTATCAGAAATTAAATGTTTGTGTGTCTCCTTCGGATCCACCAGGTATCTATCTTGGATGCAGTTGTTGTTGTTGTCTTCACATTAAATCGTCCTTTCTACCCAACTTCATCAGTACAGCCATTGCCCGTCCTGATTTCTCATCCTAGAGAGATACTGGTTCTGTGGTCACAGAGGCAGTGAGACAGAGGAAGACCAAAACATGAAAAACTCCTTACAAATTCAAGTGTCAAGCAAGTGAAATGCCAGCGTACCGGGTGCGAGAACACAACAATGCAGGCAAGACCAGAAAAAAAGAACGAGAACACATTGATACCGAAAATAAATATATATATGAAATGAAACAGAATACGAGACGACGCAAGGAGTTCAGAAAGGCTGCTATAATAATAGACGGAAACATGCGTACCCACGGAAGACCGATACAGGCAGAAGTCTGTAAGAGCTGGTCGAACCGATATCTAGCCATCCGATCAATCATCTCGTTATCTCTTGATTTTCTGTTTGTATATTGTTTAAATATCTGTGGATTTGCAACCGGTGCACCGAAAATCGCTCCTTGCACGAGAAACCATTGACGCGTTTGTACACGATCAATTCCGCACACTCAGCGTTTCCCCAACTGTAGCATAGATTCACCCGAAATAGCGAGATGCAAACCAGAGCAAGTCGTGCCCTGAGTAGGCGTACGGTGGTCTTGAGACGTTTTCAGCAGATAGATGTACTTGTCGGTCTGAGTTAGAACCATCAGGCATCTTCAATGCATCTCTCGGTTGGCCGTTCGGATACTGTGTCAAGGTCTTTGGATGTTGCGGGCGGTAAACCTAAAACCACCCCTCGCATGTGTAGACGCACCATTAATAAAACTCATGCTCATGTCGCATGACAAGTATCATGCACACCAGCATTCTCCCCGGTATGGACTCACCCTCCATTTCACTGGTGGTGGAGATATAATGACTCCTATTTTATCGAACTGGTTGCGTCGTACGTACAAGTGCGCCTGTCTCAACGAAATTTCCCAGCAGTAGCATATGCAATCGGCTGTCTGCATTGTAACCACCAGGAATCTTTCATCCATCCTGTGAAATGTCGTTCGGATATATATAGTGTTCCAAGATCTTTGATTATTGCGATCGGATGGCCGAAAACCGCCCCTCGCATGGGCAGTCATGCTGATTTTACCCGATGCACAACACACACCAGAACATTTCTTCCACCACTACAGATTCATCGCATATCTCACTGGGGGAGCACTAATCGAGATGGTCATCAGAGCTATAGCTGTGTCTTGCGTGCATTGGTCTTACAACATATTTTCAGCGCATTATTTCCAGTCAGTGTGGATTCATCGTATATCTCACTAGGGAATCACATATTATATCGAGATGGTCATCAGAGTCAGTTAGCTGTGTCCTGCGTGTATTGGTCTTACAACATATTTTCAGCAGATACGTGTACTCGTCGGTCTTCTGTGGACCCACCAGGTATCTTCGATAAGTCTCTTGATTTTCCGTTCGGATATGGATTAAAGATATTTGGGTGTATTGCGACTGGTAACCCTGAACCCATTCCCCGCATGGAATGGGCTGTCCCAGCGGTTTACGCGTTTTGGCACGAGTCGACGAAGGAAGTTATGGCTGAAGTCTTCTCGCGACAAAAATAAAGGCACGAACAGTAGTAGCATGGATGGGGGGAAGGGGAGCCTGCCATGTGGCCCCAGATCTGAGTTACTATTACGAGGGACCATAGTAAAAAAGGACGAAATATTCTTAGCAATAATAGCGATATATATACCTTGGTAGGTTTTTGGGTGTACCGCAGGTCCTATTTAATATGGTTCCCCTGATACTATAATGTATAAATAAGAGATACACCTCGGCGGCGTGTATTGCCGATAAAATCATGACTTGAATCGCGCAGGTTCATTTTGTGTATTTTGTTATTATTGGTGTTGTTGTGGGATACACCCTAGGAAAAATCGGGGAAGTTTATCGAGTTATCGCCTGGGGTAGCGAGGAGGTCTTCACCAACTACCATTGAAACTCATGCAAATTTCGTTGTTGACAGTCAGTAGCGTAGAGTCGGATTACCCGGTTTAGCCGAAGGTCGATCAATACATTCAATTGCGCCGTCTGAGTACGAATACATGTTTACGAGCGTACACATGTAACGTGCTTCGAAGAGTGTATATGAAATTAAACATGTACATTGTATAGTATATACAAACACTGCATAATTGGTGCTGTTTTTCAAGGCCGATGCAATGAATGGTCGCCCACAGCAGTTATGTCGTTCATTAGGCATGTAATGTTCGAGCAACAGCAGCTATTATAAAAACTAACTGTGACTCAAGGCGAAGGTACTACTCCCGTGCCGCTGCCATCTGATCTGTCACTGGGCCGTACGTGTTCTATGGTGATTTCATTCCGAGCCCAGAGTATCAACTAAAAAAGTTGTAGTTAGTTGTCGATGCTGCTGGTGATGGCGATGGGGGTGCAGTTTTTGCTCTTTTCCTCCTTGTACATCCCATCACATTCTTCTGGGTTGTTGCCGCTGATTACAGATCCGGGTTGTTGGCGTCCCTTCGTGAAAAGAGGGCCAGCATGCCGCATTTCTCATGAGGAGTAGTTAGAACTACACAAAACCAAAACCTCCTCCTACGAGTACAGGCAACTTGAGGTGGCGATGATGGCAACGATATAGATGACGATTTCCACGTGTTTTTTGCTCTCCAGTATTTTTTTGCACCAGTGATTGGTGATACTGACGGAAATGATGACGGCGATGGTGGTGATGTACGATGATGATGATGATGATGATGATGATGGTGATGGTGATGATTAAAATGATGGTCATGATAGTTCGTTCGTCTGAAATTCAGTCCGTGGTTAGCGAAACAAGCGATATAAAGCAGATCGACGAAGAAAAAAGCTATAAGTGAAAATTTGCCCGCGAAAACAATTTCCTTTTGCACCGCTGTGAATAATAATAGCAAAACATGGGATTTTTTCGAGAGACCGAAGTGATACAAAAGGGAGCGTACTTCATCGGCCGTATAGTGTATGTGTACTTCATGTGGAAAAATAATGCAGATCCGAGACACAAACAGATAATTAGTTTAGTGTCGATCGTCGGCGTTTCCGAGTACTGCTCGTGTAGGAAAATCAGATACATACGCCAACGAATGGACGATATAACTTACCTGTAAGACGCAGTTGCGGCACTATTAACGTTCAAAACGGCAAAAAGGATGAAACAAACCAAAGTCAAGATAGTGATAATAATGAGGCGAGCGAGCGAAGCTAGCCTTTCTTTTCCTTGGAAAAACCTCTTCACAACGGGTCGCACGAGGGTAGGGTGCCTTGATTTCAGTTTTCCTGTTTGTGTGTGTGTTGTGCACGCACACACGAAAAATACTCGTTCTCGTAGTGGTGTGGTGGTAATTCGTTCTCGGTTATGCGTGCTAGGTGAGGCAACGTGTGTAGGCACATGACCGCGCGGGGCCATGTTTGAAATATAAAACCGTAACGGGTTTTTTTGTACCTGTCA
>JBBMHQ010088374.1:0-10914 GCA_037834295.1 Postelsia palmaeformis | reverse complement strand
TCACCACGTGGGATTTGAACTTGGGTACCAATACCAATGGTCTTTGAAGCTGACCACTGGTCTACCGGGGCGACCGTAGTCTGTTCTAGTATTATCATAGATTATTAGCACCGAGCGCCACCCGAACGTCCGCGGCCCCGCGATCGTCCGGTGTGGGAGAATTCGACGCACCTGTTGTGAACGCCTGTGGAACAAAATCAGACGAAGTTGAGAAGATATCGGGCGCAGCACCGGCGGCAGTCTAGTAGTAGTACAGAATGGGACCGCCAACGAAAAAAACACCTAATCTGGGCAAACCTGAGATTAGACGCCATCTTCAAACAACAGCACATCAGACAGGCTATTATGATATTATACTTGGTACCTGGTACCTGGTAGGATTTAGTGGAGAGTTCACCATTGAGCCGTTTTTCTTGGCCCAATTTTCTTAGTGTTTTCCACAAAGTGAGGAGTATATTATGTTCTTATTGGGCACTTTCTTATTGGCGGGCCTACACGGTACTACTCTGTAGTACCCTACTTGTAGCAAGTAAATAAATACAACGTACCATCAGGTGGTACGTACGCGTGCGTACCATTGAAATGAAACCGCGAAAAAATAAGGGCAGCCGAAAAATAAATACCTGTGACCAACCACAGGAATGAGCATCAACATCCAACACCCCCGCCACCCCTCGGCGGTCGGCGGGCCGAAACAAAATAAAAAGGCCCCGCCTTTTTTTCGGGCAGACGTGTTTTTCCCGAACGTTTTGACAAACTTCGACATCTTGAACCTCTGATTACTATTATTAATTAATACGAGCCACCGCAGGTACCTTCTATAATACCTTGCCCACAACCAAGTTATTATTGTCCTACGTAAGTTTGTCTCTCTTGATGCAGCTACGTAGTAAGTTGTCCTCTTAAGGAAGCGGCCATACCGCAGCCGCTACATACACCGTATAGACATACCAGTCAGTATACTTTATACCGGTCGGTACGTTTTCGGCAAATCAAACCGCTCGTCGTACTGTATACGATGAGTAATAAAAGTATTTTTATGCACGATACTAACTGGCATGGTAGCTGGTAACTGCCTCGGGCCTGGTCTGGGTACTCAGGCCACTCATTTGTGGCACAGAGCACGTTTCCAGAGTTGTGGGCTGATTTTAGGTGTTTCTTGGCGTATGCCGCGTTATTCTCCTTCTCGTCCTACGACCCCCCCGCGCTCGGGGGCTGGGGGCGATCAGGAGAGCATTATTATTATTAATATTAGGCTTGCCATCCGACAATATGCAGCGTGAGCTTCAACATTGATCAACCAAAACACCATTATTATTATGCCTGTCGTCCGCCAATGAAGCGTACATGCCATTCCGATATAAACCGAACATTGACAAGAAACACCTACCAGTAACTGGGGAACAGGACCGTCTTGTTTTTTGTGTTCGCATTTCGCTTTTTTCCGTAGACACTTTCTCGCATCGACCCACGTTGCGGGTGGCATGGCAATGGATATTTCGTTGACGATGTATAGCCCTGCCCTTGAAGGCCAGGCCTTCCTTTCTTTCTTTTTTTTGACATCCCCTGCCGGTCTCGATACCTCGCCGTTCAGAGGTGTAGGAATCGGTTTTGAGGAGACGCATCTTTGACTCATGTTCTAGCCTGGGGAATCGGGATTTCCACGAATTCCCCATGACTCTGCATATACGGCTCATCAGAGTGGGCTAGTGTTATGGTACTACTTTGAAAGAGGTCGAAAGCCCAATAACTAACTAGTTTCAGGCACTGTGGGATCGAATTTGTAGTACTTGGGAGGCGTACGTGTGTTAGATGGAAAACTAGGGGTTTTTCACAGCACGAGCTTGGCTCCCGGTCTTCGCCTGCACGCGAAAGGAATGGGGCCGCTCTTCTTCCATCTCTAAGCAAACAACAAACCAGAGTACCAACGGCGAGTACCGGCTTAATATAGGCAAACCTGTTCAGGGTTATAAAGGGTCCAGACCTCGACCTTAACAATACGCTGCTGCACCAGGCTGTAAACTAGAAGTCGTAATAATAGTCCTGTATATTCAGGTCGATTGTGTGTCCTTGTACCGGTGCGCGCGCCAAGGTGTGGGCGAAAGAAGAGTCTTCTCGCCGCATTTTTGTGGTTTCAAAGAGAAGGGATGGCGCCCCTAAGGCGTCGAGCGCGCTCGGTCTCCAAATGCCAACACTATACAGATTTCGCAACTATTTTCCGTAATAAAAAAACTGCAATTTTCCCCCTATGCGCTGCGTACTGCGCGTAGAGGTTGTGAAATCCGGGGTGGGGGGGGGGGGATGGGGGGATGTGAAGTTCAGTGTAGTTTATATTAGCCTTACTAGCATTAAGGGAAATAGACATGAAACAAACGTAGATAAACCTTGTGCATAGGTTTCCTTTGTATCCTGGGAATTTCTTATTTCAGGAAAGTTTTGAGTGATCAACGTCGAAGCTTATGCTGCACATTGTCGGATGGCAAGCACAATAATAGCGTGTATTTCGACTGCGGAAAGTGCAGGGGGAAAAGTGCTTGTCTGGGTGTGAGTATGTATATTCGGAAGACGGCATGCATACCCTTAATTAGCTGTCGTACGGTTTTCCGAATCCGAAGTTCGATCTACCCCAGGGTGACACAAAAAGAAGAAAGAAAAAGACGGAGCCATATGCTCGCTGACATGCCGGAAATGAAAACAAGCTACGAGCGGGTTATTGGGATTTCCGTCAGAAACTAAAGTGTTAAACCTGTTGATTAGTTTTCCAGTTTTGCTTTTTTGCTTGGTTCTACTACTATTATAGTAGTATCCCCCTGTCTGGGACTCATAGCAAAAATGGGATGGGCGTCGATTTATGTATCTTCGTGTGCCTTTGCGTACCCCGGTGTGTATGCACTTGTCGAGGGGTATACCGCATAGTACTATCCGCGACGGGAATAAAGAGACGCGCGCACGAAGTGGTACATACTGGCCGAAATCAATTGGTAATCGAGCCTGCTTCAAGCAGTATGTCGTCTCGTCGGCCCTGGTAGTATCCAGGGGAGTCGCCGGCCAGTAGTCGATCGCGGGGGGAATAGTGGAAAACGCGCGAACGGTTATTAACACACAAGTTGTAAAGTTGAGTATCGACCGATCGATTGAACTCACGGCTGACGTGCTTTTTTAGTCCTTTTTCAAGCCCCCTACCGATCGCATACTGCAATACGGTAGTACGAATACCAGGCATTCTCGTCAAGACAACAATAATAGCAGAATGAGAAGGAAGCAGCAAGAGCCGCAAATGGAGTAGACAAACCAAAAGTTGGCACAGAAGGATGACAGACTTGGTGCGTGTGACTTTCCTTTGGTTTCCGAGCTTTCTTCTTTCGGGAAAGTTACGAGTGATCAATGTTGAAGATCATGCTGCACATTGTCGGATGGCAAAATAAATAATAATAGCAGAAGAAATAGGGGTGAAATAACAGATTTGAGGAGTGACTTGAGCTACTACTACACGCAAAAGTGTGGATTGATTAATTTTGGCATTTAATTTATTGGGAAACGACGCATCGTGTGTGCTGAATGCTACGTACAGCAACAGCAGTTTCTTCCTCTTACTATTATAATCCTGTCAGAATGTGACCAGCCGTTCGTTGTCGTTCTCGCACTAACTCATCGCCGAAAATCCAATCCGTGGCCATCACGGGACGGAGGCCCCCAAAAACTCTGGAGTGGAGTGGGAGAATACCTCTTCCTGATGAAAAAAAGAGTACTCTGGATAAAAGTACGATGTAGTCAATACACATATTATAGCCGTGCATACAGTAGTGGTAGTAGTAGTAGTAGTAGTAGTAGTAGTAGTAGTAGTAGTAGTAGTAGTAGTAGTAGTAGTAGCAGTGGTAGTAGTAGTAGTATCGAAGGGCGGCAACTCTTGTCTGCGGTCAGCAAGTGCGATAACGAACCGACACGGGTTGATGTGGATTTTCGATTCCTCGTATTAATAGTACATGAACGAATAATATCTGTACAATGTGCAATAATACACTTCATTCGCTGAAAAGGGGGCGTTTTCGTCGGTGGTTCAGCGTACGTATGAATAGATGTACAGATACGCGGGAAAAAAAACTCCTCCGGGTGTTGTATTCGGCGTCTCCACTTCGCAACCATGCGTACCAGTTTCGATACGCAGAAAAATCGACGCGAGTCGACGAGGCGAGGAAAATGGTTGAACTCCTCTCAAGGCGCCAACCGTATAGTAGTGAGGAGGGGGGGGGGATAATCCTGCTATGTGACCCCGGATATGAGTTACGACTATCTATGGGAGGGAGAGAGAAAAGACGGGCGATTGAACGGATGGGATGGGGACAAATAATGAAAAAAAAAAAAGACATGACAGCGGTGGATTGCCTATTGGCCCGGATTCGAAGCAGATATATCGAGAACCTGTGTACAGCAAACAGATGTACGAACGAGCACGTACGTACGTCATCTCGACTTCGAATCAGAAAATATCAAATACCCGGCCGATCACGAGATACTAAACAAAAACAAAAACAAAAAAAAAGCGTTTTTGCTCCAAAGATGAAACACAACTCCGGCAATTATCGGGTGCACTTCCAGCAGAAAGCCTTCCTGCGAGCTTCCGCCCATGCACAGGCTGGTCGCCATTATGCCGGCGATCTCTCGCCTATATCGTGCGCAGCATCAGTGTGTACTCTTCCATGGGGCATATCAAAATATCCCTTCCCGACACTTGGTCCCTATGGTACGTAATGTCGATCACGTAAATGGCAATCATATACTGTCGACCACCTCCACCCACCCATGTTGCCGGCCACAACATACTAGACCGCACCTACAACACAGAATCAACCACGACATGAAGTTGACTTCACGTCGGTCGACGGCTGATGATCATGCTTATTTTCACAAGAAGCAGCCAGCCCGCGAGCGACGGGCGGACGGGGCAGCCTCCGGAAGCACCAAAAACAAAGTACGGCCAATACAACAACAACAACGTCTGGTCAGCAAAACCAGCACAACCAACGCCTGGCGCTCTCCGCAAGCCGACAGCGGACAGGAAGGGCAGCTCACGCATCCAACAACTAACACAAACAGCCCCCCCAGTAGAGAATCCCGCCAGCATTTGGAAAATCTCGTTATGCTTTTTAACCCCTCAAGAACTGCATCTCCATCTTGGCGACAAAACTACCAGGAATGAAAGAAGCAACAATTAAGGGCAGCAGCAAAAAGGGAGGCTGAGCAAAACTGCTGCACCCGTCGACCGGGCCAACCGACTGAATCAAGCGAACGAGACGCACTTAAAAAAGAAAACGAGAACATGTCGCGGAAACTTCCCAGAATTTTCCCCGCGACTCTTTCTACGCCCCCAAGAAATGAAAGGTGTAACTCCGAAGGGCGGGGGGGCGGTAACACGAAGAGGGAGGGGGTGGGAAGGAATCGTAGTTACAATACTTCAGGCCCAACAAACCCCTCCACGCCTCGCTACGTACCGATGGAGTCGAAAAAAAACATTACTCTCCGAACAAGCCAAGAAATTTAATCCACGGACGGCTGCCGCGATAAAAAGATGCGGTTGACTCCACCTCCGGTCAACCAACAAACTTTTTTCCATTCACGGCTGCTGCTCTGCTGCTGCTGCTGCTGCTGCTGCTGCTGCTGCTGCCGCGACAAAAGATACCCTAATCTATTCCCGCTGGGAGATGATGCTCAGGAAGCAGTTGTAAAAGATCTGGATGGTGTTGATGTAGAGCAGCCGCTGGGAGGTGGGGATGAAGCGGAAGTTGATGGCGTGAGCCACGGGCCACACGGTCCAGGAACCCTTGACCTTCAGAATCGTAACCATCACGTCACCATACCATCGATCCATTTCCGAGGGGGCAAGGGTGAGGAAGACGGAGGTGGGGGGGAAGGCGTTAGGTCGGAGCAAGCAGTCAGATCCGGCGTCACGACAGCGTCATGACAGCGTCATGACAGTCTTCAGTTTTTTACACTTTACAGCTCCCCATCCCAGGTATTATCTTTGTCCTTCTTTTCCCTCTCCCTTCCAAAGTCGTAACTCAGAACCGGGGTTAAATAGTGTAAGAGGCTCTTCTGTCACCCCCGCCTCTCAATAGGAATAGGAGCGGTGCTCCGTCTCGAAAGGGATGCGTAATCAATGGTCAAATGATCAAGGCAAGCAACAAACGAGTACGCCCTCCCCCCCCCGCGCCTACAGGTAGCGCCTTCCGTGTGTATATTGCAGCAGGCCTAGGGCAGAATATGCCCATTTGCCCATAATTCTTACCACTTTTCACTGGAAATGTAATGACCGTTTTCGTCTCAATAGAAACACCCGAATGGTCTTTACATTTCTGGATAGATTGGTACAGCAGTGCCGTACCTCTGAAGCGATGAAAACTGCAGTATATATGGTGGGGGCATGTAGCCGTAAAAAAGGGTGAAGACTTTTCCGGCAGAAGCCACGCTCTCGTCAAAAACCACCGCCTCCCAGCGAGTGGTCAATAGGCTGAGCCTGCGCCCGCTTTTGCCGAAAAGGCCGATTTTGGAGTAAACAAGACCGTGGTTGTCTTTGAGCCGATTTTGGGGGGAGAGGGCCTATTTTGAATTCAGGGGGCCGACTTGTGCCAAATCCCCGATTTTCACTCGTCCCCTGTACAAAAACGCCTACCACTTTTCGTTGTTCCTAACGAAGACAATCTCTTTTTTTAAGTGGAAGCTGCAATTCGGATTTCTGAGGCCTGCTGACCGATGTGGGCAGCGCTCTGCTGATAAGGTACGCCGATCGAGCCTACGTTCAACACAACTAAAGCCCATTTCCGTGTGAACGAGCCGATCTTCAAGACCTAGAGCCGTTTAATGTACATATTCGAGCCGAAAGGCCGCAAAATAGTGTTTTTCGGAGCCGCAAAAAAATATATATGAAGCCGCAATAGCCGAAGAATGCGTTTCTGTCTGGTGCCCGCCGGGTCTTTGTTCAAGCCCATTTTGAGGGATTTTCAAGCCGAAATGAGTCAAAACCCGTTGTCGCAGATTTCGGCAACAATGATAAAGACGTTTTTTTGGCTTCATGAAAGTCGAGAAACGCCAACAACAAAAAAAATGCCGCCGGGGGCTCAGCCTAGCGGCCGTGCCACAAAGCTTATACTAAAAATGTTACAAATTCGCGAGCCGTGAGTTCGACCGATGTCATAGAGCACGATGCTCGGCTCAGCAATCCGTGTGCTGCAAAAAGGGTGTGCTGAGCAGGGCATATACGACTCTGGATGTACTCCGGTATCTACGCACACCAATATGTTCGGGAACGATCAACAGGACCAAGTTTGGTACCCGGGGACCCCAGCGTATATCCCCTACTTATACTGCCAAACCCAGCGTAGCGCAGGAAACTAATATAAGGTTACGAAGACGTCAAACCAATTCATCTGAGCAAGCTGCCCCGATCAGACTTACACCAACCGAACCCCCGCGCCACAAACGCCGCTTTATTATATCCCACACCCGCGCTCGGCGCTTGAGGGGCATGCGTGCTACAAAAAAAAAAAATCGCGAGCGGTCAACCTCTCACTTCTTAATAGCTTGCAAAGCTGAGTATCGACCAATCAATCAGTCGAACTCACAGCTGACCTTTTGATATTTACCAGGTACGAGTATTAAATTGAACTATTACAAGTACGTCAACTGTGGTTCGACCGGTAAATAATCATGAATTCATACTCAACGTTTCAAGCTAAGTGATATATCGGGCGCGCTAGTTCCTGAGCATACTGTTGTACCTGGTGTTTCATGTATATTAAGGCGTTTGTGCAGTCGACTTGGGATGTAGCGGTTGATATTCAGGTGCACAAGTTGTCACACGTAGGTCGTTCGCTTACATCCACTTCTCGTGAAGGATATGTCCCCTCTAAATCTTCCCCTTCACTATCTTCAACATCCACTAGCTCCTCGTGAAGGATACGCACATCTACATGTTTTATCTTGCCATTCAATATCTTCTCGCCCTTCTCCCATCTCCCCCTCTTTGTCGTAACTCATGCTCAGCGTGGCATAGCAGACACTCTCCTCCTCCCTCCCCACCACTGTCCGCGTCTTGCATGTTCATCTCGAGAAGACTTCATCCCCCTCTTCCCTCGTCGACCGACTCTCGGCCGAACCTGGATCGGGGACTAACCCTTATAACCTGAATCAGGGACTAACCCTTATTTAAACTTTTCATGAATTTGTAAAAACAGCTGGGATTTCTTTCTTCGCCCTATTCCCCGTTCTCATGCCCCCATTACGTGAAGCGAAAACAAGGACGCACAGCCGTAAAGCAGGCCAGAAAGAACAAAGAACAAGAAAAGCTCACCGACGTCCAGAGGTTGTTCTTGATCTTCTCCGAGATGGCGCTAGGGCCCATGCCGTCCACCGCACCCATGTAGCCGAAGAACATGCAGCCGAACACAGGGTTCCAGAGCACCTGAGGAAAGAGCGGAGATAGGTGAGGAGGGATGTCGCTCACGTCACCCTTAACTCGGGAGAAGGCGAGAGGCCAGTCGAAAGCAAAACCCCTCCGTACACCTCGGCCAGACCGTCGATTTCCTGCTTTCATCCGTCTAGATGATCTTGGAGCAGACCAGACAACAAATGCATTCCCGATGTTCTGCGCATATGATGTGTATAGCTCGTGCCGCTAGATGGGACCCATCCGTACACATCTGAATGATCTACAGCAGTAAGCCGCAGGTGTTTTCTGGGTTGGATCTGCACTATCATTACTGGTGTGTACGGATCCGGCATAAAATCTCGCAGGCGAGGAGTTAGACGATGTACATGGATTGGTAGATAGATAGATAGATAGATAGATAGATCAGACCACGATCTGTATGATCTGTATGATCTGTCTGAGGTGTGAAGCCTCGTCTACCGCCGGTTGGGCTGGCGCCGCAGCACCAAGCAGGCCACTGACCTAAAGGGAGCCCCAAAGCAGGACCTCAGCCGTACAAAGTAGCACTATCTGGTTCCTAGATACAGTAATGCCGGTCCCTGGATAGTGTCGGTATAACATGCGCCAGCCAACAAAACCGGCACTACATATGTATCGCCAACAGGCACTATTTACTCCGCACTCTTAGCCGGTATACATGCGCCAGCCAACAATATCGGCACTATATATATATCGCCAACAGGCACTATTTACTCCGCACTCTTAGTGTCGGTATAACATGCGCCAGCCAACAATACCGGCACTATATATGTATCGCCAACCGACACTATTTACTCCGCACATTTAGTGCCGGTATAACATGCACCAGCCAACAATACCGGCACAATATATATATGTATCGCCAACCGGCACTATATGCTCGACACACTTAGTACCACACTGGTTCATCCCTTCTCTGCCGAGCGAATTTATCGGCACCATAAATAGAGCAGCCGTCACTATTCGACCGGCACTAAAGAGGGATGACTACCGCACTACAAATACTGGACTGACCTGGTCGATAAACACCTTCTTGGCGACCGTCAACGCCGCCGTCCCGGGGATCTTCGAGTCGAGGAAGTTGTAGAAGAAGTGCCCCGTGGACCCGTGAACCAGGGCACCGAAGGACGCCAGCTTCATAAGCCGGGTGAGGTCGATCTCCTCCTGCATTGGATCAGCAGCACCAGGTATACACACGAGTGCAGATACGTGTTAATATTAATGAAATAAAATTACATGCGCTATTACACGATTGGGGTATATATTATATACGTGTACGCGTAGCACTCTTGTCTAAAACTACAGTACTACACGTAATCGATTTTATACGGGGGAGCCTCTCAGTTGTGAACTGATTCAAGACGCGTGGTTTCGACAGAGGAGGGTCGGAAATAGGGCTTTCTCTTTTTTGCCTCATGAGGCAATATTTCTGAGTGATGGAGCTTCTCAACTGAAAAATTACCTAGTGCCACTGGGAATATCGTTCGTCTTGACGACTACAATGGTTTTCGGTACATATGTACTCGTAAATAACTCCTAGTCGGTGGGAGTAGTCATCGGGTTCAGCGTGCACTTTTCTCGAACCCAGAATTTGGGTGACTTACCAGTGAATCACTGTTGGTTCGTACCAGGTACAGAGCTCAAGTGAAGAGCCTCAGAATATCTTGAACACGTGCACCCCTGTCGTCGCACGCATCCCAGTATCGTTGAAACCCCATTTGTTTGTATGTTACCAGACGAAAATAACAAATTGTTGTATTTCTAGGGCGTAGGACTTCGTTTGATGGGATACAGGCTGGTTCAAGAAAAAAATGAGGAAAACAAATGCGTCGCCACGAATGCCGCAACTATTGACAGCTACTCAAATACCAACTACCAGGTATCTGGCGTAATACCGACCGTAGCAAATGGCGCGAGAGTGTGGCATACCTCTTGTTTTATTATTTTTCAAGACTCTAGGGCTGGCGCTAGAGGTGAAACTGTGTCTCGACAAACCATAGGCCGTCAAAATGGTTTAACAACCGTTAAGGGCGTTTCCGTAGGAAAAAAAGTTTGTTTTTGCCCTTTTTTTTCTGAACGAACCGGTTCCAGCGACTCCAAGGCACGCTGTGTCGGCAAAAATAATTTGCACAAATATATCCGGGGAAGTGGGTGCGTAGGGTCAATGCTAAAGTAAAATTCCAAGCTGAAAATCGATTCCACACCAAAACCAAGAATTTTCGAAAACAACGGTAAAATGCACGTTTTGCTCCCACAAAAGCTCAGAAGTTCACGCAGTTTTTCCGAGTTAAGACCTTGAGAAACTTCGCACACCCCTTCCGTGCCATTACGACGAGGCAATGACGGACGGGGTGCAAGTATTTGTTTTCCGCTAGGTACGGAATGTGTATCCTGCGTGAGGCGTAGTACGCACGATTGAATTATCACACACAGCTTAAGCTTGCAAATATCAG
>JBBMHQ010088363.1:0-10916 GCA_037834295.1 Postelsia palmaeformis | reverse complement strand
GGCTGGACCCGGGGTCAGAGCCACCGCCCGGAGACTGAACCTGCTGTGCACCAGCTCAAAATGGGTAGAAGAACCGCAGACGCGCTGCTTGTGGCAGCGCACGAGTGGTGGACGACGCCTGGGAGTATCCTGAATCGTATGTCATGGCCGACGGAGGACGCAGAGGCCTTGCTGGCCGGAGGGCCTGCTGTGGAGAAAATAGGGGTGTTGAGCGTGTGCATGCCGGGTGGTTTCCCGGAAGGCGCAGAACCGTTCCCGTAGTCCGTGGTAGATGTAGAGCGATCCGAGTATAAAATGGCGTGGCTCGAGGCCATTCAAATTGAGTTGGGTGGTCACGAAACGACCAGTACATACGAAACCGTGACACCACCACAAGGGCAGGAACCTGTAGGTGCGATGTGGGTGGGTTTTTCTACAAGACGGATAAGGATGGCCTGCTAGTATCGACAAAAGCCAGACTGTGACGAAGGGCTTAAGCTAGGTACAGGATGTAGATTACATTAAAACGTTTGCACGAACTCCCTCGTCAGCGCCAGCTATATTTCTGGCGTCTGTCGCCAATGAATATGGTCTAAAGATTGTTAATCTATTACGGGGGACCACAGTTATTAGGACCAAATATTGCCAGTAAAAATAGCGAAATATATAGCTTTTTTTCTGTACCGTAGGTCCTATTAAATATGGTCCCCCGAAATAGACGTTGCATAAATGTTTGTTCGCGCGAAACTTGACGCCGAGATTTACATAAAATTACCTGGTGGGTGTGGTGACATGTCACGAAAAATCGTCCGATTGAACAGGTCGCTGTATGGTCTCAAGTAGAGCGGACGGCAGTGGGCCGGATCATCGGTAGAGACCGTGGGAGAGTACGGTATGGAGCAGTGTAGGTCTGACCCGTGTGTTTTTCGCATGGTTGTGGACGGCAAGGTAGATCTGATCAAGGCCGTTCATGTAGATGACATTGTGATCGCAGGATCGGACGAGACATTCAGAGGTTTCCATGCCGCGCTCGTTACGAAATTCCCCACGAATAATCTCTGCGAAATAACTTGGTACACTGGTTGTGCTCTCAAGCGCAACTGGGAATCGGGGGCATTAGACATTACGCAGAAGGCGTTTATTGAGAGCATGCTAGATCGATTTGGTTTTAACTCATCTTCTGACATCCCCGCGACCCCCGGTGTGGAACTGGGTCAAAGAGAGGAGGGCGAACTTGGAGGAAACTGGCCGTACAGGGAGGCTGTGGGCAGCTTGATGTGGCTGTCGACCATGACGAGGCCAGACATCTCGAACGCTGTGCGTCCTGTGGCGCGTTATTCCCACAACCGTGCGGAGACACACTAGAAGGAATTGATGAAATTATGGCTTACCTCCATGGGGCCAGGTTTGTGGGATTGACTTTGGTGCAGGGCTCGGGATTGAGTATGACTACGTATAATGATGCTGATTATGCTGGTAAGTCGAACGATAGGCCCTCGGTATTGGAGACAATAGTTACCCAAGGGGGTACGGCCGTCAGTTGGGCAAGTAGCACGCAGAGGTGTATTACGTTGTCGACAGCATAAGTAGAGTATGCCGCCCTGGGTGAAGGGGTGAAGGAAGCTTGGTTTACGGGAGCGGTGTTGTCGTTTGTTTGTCCAGACTTGAGCGGATCATGTGTTCGGGTTTTCGTAGATAACCAGGAGGCTACAGCGCTGGCTGAAAACCCTCTGAGTTCTGCGCGGAGTAAGCATGTTGACGTGCGTTTTCAACTTGTCAGAGAGCTACTTTGTGCTCAGAAGATCGGCCTTAAGTTCGTAGCTTCGGAAGAGCAGCACGCCGGTATTTTGAATAAATCCCTTGCTGTAGTCCCTTTCAAGTCTCACCGAACGTTCTTGTTGAATCTGCCTTTGGAGGATGAATAAGGGAGTATGAGCATTGTTCGATGAGCACCATGCTTGAGTGATGCGAGGAATAATTCGTTAGGCCGCCAGCCCTGCGCTACTTCGAGGGGCATGGGGGAGTAGGGTTCCACTTGGCGTTTTATGTTCTGGCCATGGGCATCGTGTGGAATGCGGCCGTTGTTTCAATTGCAATGGTTTGGAGTATATGTGTTATACACGGGATTTTGACCCGGTGGCCGGGTTTCTTCCTGCGGGACTGTCGTTGGCTGTTCTGAGGTCCTAGCAAGTCTTGAACAGCTCTTTGGTCTCGTCACTGCTGTGAAGCGCAGGGAGGGTGTTCGTTTGGATCGTTCCAGAAGCGACGGTTACAAGTTGTAGAGTGTTGCGTATATCTTCGCTGGCGTTATTGTGAATTTTGCCGTGTGTTCATGAGGAGAGTTCGAAGATTCCATTCTCGGCTCCGAGCTGCGAGCTAGACTTCGCTCTCTTTCGCTTCCTCTTTCTTCGAATACAACGACTGCAAATAATTTCATCAGACCACAAGGTGGTCAGGGGATCCAGGTCTGGACTCTACGAACAACTTGGCTCTACGCATGGCTCTTCGTTGGCGAGACGAGACAACTTCATGGTGACCAACATGGGGAGCTCACCGGGCAAGGTCTATCTCTTCGGTGTGTTCGCGTAGCAGCTTGCCCGCGCTGAAGTGAGTTTAACGTCCCCCACCACGCCTAATAGCGCCAAAGCCAATCGTAGCGTCACTCCTCGACAGCTATACACCACATCTTCAGCAGTTACGGTCCTGTTCGCCCTCTTCCCGTGACATCAGAGGCCCCTGGTTTGCTGTGCTCTACACATGCGACTGTGTCGCAGAAAGAGGGGTTTCCACGAACCCCCTGTTTCCCGGTGGGAGCTTCTTCATGATGGCATTGCTGTAACCACACCCCACGTGCAACACTGTGACTCTTCGCTCACAACACGTAACAGAAAATGATTGGATGATGTATCAATTGTTTCGTCGATACTTGAGGTCAATCGATGGTCGATACTCAACTTTGTAAAATGCGGGATAACCGTTCGCGCGTTTTCCATGAATTCCCCCGAGATCGACTTCGAGGCGCGGGTCGAATGCTACCCGGGTACGAGACGATAAAGTTGTCGGATTATCCTTCTAAACTACCTCTATCAAAATAAAAGCTCGAAGTGAGTTTCGAATCCGTGACATGGACGACGTCAAAAGTGGTGTTACCTTATGAGCTATCGAGGCAATATATCGACGGATTACCCAGCCCAGGGTAATTATTAGAACCATACCTGGTACACTATTACGGGGGATCACATTAGATAGTACTTACGGCATACACAAAAAACTATATATTTCGCTATTTTTACTAACAATATTTGGTCCTATTTACTATGGTCCCCCGTGACAGGATATATTCTCAGTTTGTAAAACTGAGTCTAAGATGCGGTGAATACAAATGTGTCTGTCTCTCTGTATCTCTGTTTCTTTACCTATCTGCATGGCTTGAATGTCCGAACACTTTCCAATGGTCGATAGGCAAGGTCGTTACGTACGATATTCGTAAAACGTATTCAACCCTTACGGGTCTTAGATACTGAAACATACAACACCACGAACTAGGCAAATTTAGCCATATAATATATCCACGACACCGTACCATCGTACCATGCCGACAGCGTATCATGCCACATACTGTGTTTTCCATAATAACATACACAGTGTCGCTCCCATAAACCATTCCACCAACGTTTCCTATAGCAGGTATCCCAAAACCGTGTTTGCTCCATGCGGCGGCACGCCCATGAACCTGCCTGGAGCCCCATGGTACAGGTTTATCAGCGTTCCGTTTTTTTTCTCTCACCATTGAAAGTAATACCTTGTACAAAAAACAAACTTCCGAGTGTGCTCATATTGTACACCCCATAGTACCGGAGGGATGTGATCGATCAAGAGTAATACGGGGAGTATGTGGCGGTGAAACCCATCCCCTCGTCCGTCGTCTACGCTCTATTTGCACCGCATCTGAACCAAACGTGGTCAACCCAAGAGGACGACCGTCTCAGCTGTTTGCTGTAGCGCGGCTAGAGGGATGTAGAAACCGAAGTGCAGGCTTGCAGCAGCACAAATATAAAGCGGGGCTGGGTAATCTACTGGTGGTCGAGTTGTTTTATCTCCCCAGCGTGGGTAATCCGCACAAAGATCACGATGGAGACAGTCCTCTGCGGTTGCAGTATGAGAGTCTGCGGTAGGCGGCACTTCGTCGCTGGGTGGGAGACTGACCTCACGGAGTGCCATCTGCTTGTCTCCAGGACGAAAACAACGGAGGAGTATACACTAGACCAGGTGCCTGTTACTATAGTGTCATTCCGTTGTGCAAGCGTGGCGCTGGATGCAGAGTATGTGCGTCAAGCGCTGCTGCTATGGATGTTTGCTCCGACTTACCAGATTCCAGGTACAGCAATCCCTACCTGGTACAAGGTGTCCCGTACTGCTGTTCGCACAACCTCTATGAAGGGACCCCTCTTGCCTAAACCGTACAAGCTTGGCCCGTTCCTCTGTACGTGTGCACCTTCTCCCCCAGCAGCAGCAGCAGCAGCAGTGTATTGTTTGAGCATAGTACCCGTTCCCGTTCTGAACGGAAATTTATGCAACGTGTATACATTTATTCATATGTATACGAAAACGTCCTCATGTTTCCGTCCAGATTATTATCCACAGCTGTAGATCTGTAATCACTGGGGCTGGGTCCTGGTCCAGAATGTACTGCCAGTACTACCTGTACTGGTAGTACCACTGTTGTACTGGCTGAGGGGGCTGCCAGGGTACCAGCACCTTGACTTTCAACGTATATCCTACAGTAGCGCCCCAACAAACAGCCGACACCCATCAACGTTTACAGAGTAAAGAGCAGAGAGGGCACGCAGAACAGGTAGAGGGGAGACAGAGAAACAGGAAGGGAGACCGTAAGCACGATGGACGAAGCCGTCTCAACTACTGATGGCTTGGGCTGTGTGAATGCTGACGGTGCACCTGGAGCCGAGCCCTTGGTGGAGTCGAGCTCCGCCACCGCTGCTGCTGCGGCTGCTGCTGCGACTGCTGCTGCTGCCGCTGTGAAGGTTGTATCGGCTTCCAACCGAGAAGGGAGCCGGGACCGGACGAGGCAGCCACAGCGAAAGGCGAAGCATTTAAGGCTGAAGACATCGGGAAGGGAATTATGAGTATTCATCATGTTCGGAACAGTATAAATGATAATGTCTCTGAGCCCGCGATTCAAAGTTGTAGCGACTAGGTATGTCACCCTTCAAATATGCTTTTGAACCCGTACCCCACCATGTCGGTTTCTAGGCTGCGTACTGTCTCCGCTCGTTTTTTCGCTCTCTTTTCATGAAGTTTTAGTCAATCTGCCGCCGAATTGTTTTTGTCATGGTCCAAAAACGACGTAATTTGTAGGTCTACTGAAGCCCAAACGTGTCAAAACGTGCCTCCGGCAGGGCGCCTAAAGCGGGCCCCTCCAGGGGCCCCTCCGCCCCCCCCCTCTCACCAGCCGGGAGATCCCAGGGGCCGCGGCGAAGCCGCGACCCCCAGTGCACTCGTCGCGTCCAGTGTACTGGCATACACAGCCGGTAAGTACTGTACTGGCTAGAGCTACCAGAGCCCAGCCTAGTAATCACTCAAGAATTTGTGCAGCAGCAGGCGGTATATATGCTGACACCAGAGGAAACAAGTCCAATACGCGATAGGAATTGATAGTTTCAGGCTCGATATTTGGACAAACATAATAACGTGGCAATATTTGCTCTGGAAGTTCAGTAGGACGCCCTCTGCTCCACATAAAAACGAATAGCGCCTGGCCTAAAATCAGGTTATAATATATGCTCGAGTGGTGTCGCACACTGGCAGCACACACGTGGTGTTCGCCGTGCGATTGTTCTGCACGCGCCAGAAAGCGATGCTCTTGCAGTGGCAGCGACGGCGGGGAGGGAGCAGGAGAACCAACATAGGCGGTGCTTGCTGAGGGAGCTAATTCCCTGTCGGAAGACAACAAACAAAGCAGTAATACACAATGGTCGTGCATGGGAACCAGCGCAAGTGACAGGACTACCAGATAAAGGTAGCGGGAGTTGTACGCTCAACATCATGGCAAGACTCAATTCCGAAACTACTCGCCGTGCTTGAATCGCCAACGGCATAGGTGCTCCTCTTGGCGGACAGGGAAGGTCACCACACCTGCCAGGTGCGGCGGATGAGCTACGCGCGACGAAGATGGAGCAGAGAGAAGTCGCCTCGCCGCCGGAGTCACTTCCTGGGTGAAACACTTCTCGGTGCCGTACGAGGCTCTTAGCGCTGAACCCACGCCATTCGTCGCAAGTGTGGACGTGGAGCGAGGGGGGGGGAGCAAGTGTGCACAATGGGTAAATCCTGAATCGTGACAGAAAGCAAGGGCTCATTGATGGGAATGCGCACGCCGGTGTTTCCCATGGAAAGGATAGGAAGGTCATTCCGATTCAGGTGAGCAACATTGGCACTGTGCAGTCACAGGCGCATTTTTCGTCGTCTTTTTTACGCATGTTGCATCAAGCTTTACTGTTGAACTAGCAGTTTGAGTGTGCCCCAACCTCTCCCGACTTGTTCGTGGTGACTGACGCTGCACACCACCTCTGTGAGCCTCAAGCCTACCGTTGTGTCTTTTCGTGGAGCGTCAAACCAGTAGGTAGGGTGCGACAGATCGTGTCGCTCATACTTCAGCAGCACCAGCGATATAGGTGTAGTTTCTGTCACACTGACTGGTCGATCATTTCAAGTTCCTACGAGAAGAGATTGTCGGTTTAGTCACGAGTGCTGCTTCCCCCTGAACGCCCCCGACATTGCTGCTGTTGCAGGTGATGGCTGCGCCAAACTCTGATCTTAACAGAGTGCATATTTCACGGAGAGGCGGGTTGTACTTGGTTTGAAGGTCCGGCTTGTATGGCGACGGTGCTTTATATGCGATCTTGTTGCTGCAGAGCTGTGTGGCTCCCTTGCCGCATGTTGCTGCAGAGCTGTGCTGATTGCTGTGCTGCCAGAATGTGCCACTATCTGAGAATAAAATGCTAAGAAGCATACTACCGAATTATATTGTGATCATTATGAGGCGATAAGAATGAGCTGGGTTCACCACTTTGGAGGTGGGGAGTTTTGTACGTGGACGAGGTAACGTCCTCCGCAAACGAAATAACGGATAAAGCGAAGCTTATTGGTACAGAGAATGTGGCATGTCCGTACCGAGAACTTGAGTAGATCAAGTATGGTCGGAAGGGAAGACCTTGCACGCAGTCTTTTCAAGCACAGCGCCAAGCGCAGGTCAGCATCCCCACGTCGGGCACATAGCAAGTACGAGGTTCTGTAACGGGCATGAGCAGGCGTGAGGTAATCGCTAGTTTGTCGATACAAGCCAGGAATTAGAGCTTTTTTTCATTTCCGTCTCCCGTCTCTACTCCGGCCCTGCTGGGGCCACGAACTGAGCGCGGGGGCGAGCTGACGCGACCAAGATGATCAAGAAAAAAAAAACACCGTGTGTTCACCGTGTATTTGCATGTGTAGGGTTTGTCGACTGACGATAAGGTACCATCCGACGACAGACGAAGAAACGATTCGTGGGAGCGGCGACAGCGTCCCAGTAACGGCAACAGCGTCCCAGTAACGGGAGGCATGCCATTTAGAAAAGAAAGAACATCGTACGGGTTGGGGCACACGCTCATACGGGAGCATGAGCATAGACGCGGCTGTAAGGGGGTGAGGCAGCGCGACTCAGGTCACTTCTTCACTCGCACGGATGATTGTCTCGAGGTGTATAGATTTCGCTCCGAGGCGGTACCACAGCATTTGTCCCATCCGCGTTATATATGAAGCCGGGAAGCTTCGTCCTCTCGCTGAAACAAGTGGCAGGAGCCTGCAACCTTGATTTGTTCGACATGAGCTTAATACGACCGAGCTCGCCTTACAGGTCACGACAACAAGCCCCGCGGACAACTCGCACCGCGTGCTGGGATACGTCGACTCTGACATATTCAACCCCGTGAACACGGCGGACGGCCAATCAATGCAAAAAGTCGGCGAGAGTGTTGAAATGCAAATTCCGTGCCATCTTCAAACGGACTACCACATCCGAATATGGACGGCATTACCTCAATAACGACGGGAACGACAGCGACAACAACACCGTAACGACGAGAACGTGCTCTGCAACCACACGTATACTTCGTCAAGGGGTATCAGCGACTACACCACACCTCAACCTCACCAACACCTACGCCATACGAATTGTTCAACCCAGCAGTGCGAAGCTGGTCATCTTCCCCACGTGGGGCTGCGCGAGGGTCGCTAGCCGTGATGAAGGTAGTTAATTGAGTTGGGGCACGACAACAGCCGAAGGCACAGGTGACAGGCAGCAACAGGCGGTCAAACACCCTAGATATCCACCCTAGTCGGACTAAGCGAGCGCTGGAACAAACCTGCACTGGAGGGGCGACACCTGCGAGAAGACAAGGGGTTTCTCCCCCGAAACAAACGGAACAGAAACGTCGCCTGGAAATAAACGATCTTTGACGCGTGCCACAGCCCCGGCAGGAAACGTACAGGTGAAATTTCAATAGTACCCGCTACCACAATCCATGAACCAAACAAACATTCGGAGGGGGAGACTGTCGTGGTACACACTCCCAAAACCTTTCAATCACGGCTCCTTGGGAGGCAGCGTCGGAGAAAGAGATATATCTCCTGTATCAGCGCCGCCCCTACAACCTCATCCGCTCAACACCTGTCGCGCAAACTCGGAGGACAACAAAGCTCCCACAAAATATCTACGTCAAGAATGCTCGCGGCCGCCTACATCCCGCTTAATGTTCCCCATTGATTGCTAATAGTTCGACAGCCCTGGTCCGTGTTTCAGATCTATGAAAGCTCATGGCATTTTATCATCAGCTCCATAAGGCACAGGATGCTCGTCTATCGCCGCACGGTACCATAACTTCAGCACCGAGTCCACCAGCTTCTTGCAATGTACCGGAAATGGTACCTCTGGTCGGTTAGCCTACGGAGCGAGCACCTTCGGCATCCACTTCGGAACACGAGACAGCGGTCCAACCGGCATCATCATCGACCTCGTAACTATCATTTCCGTCATTGTCGTTCTATCATCGCTTGTACAGTACAGTGCCATTATGCACCACTATCGTCATCATCATCAATATTATCATCATCGTCACCATTATCGTTAGTATCATCAGCATCATAAAAAACATTGTTTTCTGGACATCGCGTCATCTTATTACTCACGTGTCTCGGTACCTCATCCCCCACAGCGTGAACCAGCTTGCGAGGGCAATTAAAAAGTCGTCGAATGCGCACATGGGGGGCAGCCAGGCACCTTCTCCGATACACAGCACCATACAATTTGACATCGTCTGTGAGAAAAGCGATTCCACATGTATTTTCGAACGAGAAGTGGCGCAGCATCCCGGGCAGAGGCAAATCTATGTCCTCATACGCCATACTGACGTCCGATTATCCGAGAAACGTTATTACGAGCCTTGAAGGAATCGCGTCTCATTCAAACAGCGGAAGCGGAATTTATCGCGGTAGCACTAGCGACTAGATAATAAGCAGTCTACTGTCCTAACATGAAGTACAAGCAGGAGCTTGGGTCCGAAGAGCCATTCAAGCACGTCCCGCATAGTATCGGGAACACTCCAGTTCTGCCTGCATGTGGCCGAGAAACGCACCTTCAGCTCGCGTGCCAAGCACATGGCCCTGACGGCTATATATCGCCACGCGAACGCGAAGGAGGGAATTTCAGCATCCATCACCGTACGTGACGACCGAGGCGAACACACCCCAGATCTGCGGACGACATTAATGCTCAGCAAAACCCGCCACCGACCGGTGCTTAAGCAAGTTTTTTTTTGATTTTTTTCGAGATGCGGAGGCGTTCTGTCCTAATTTGTAGAATTATTCAGATGCACAGATAAAAAACACGAGAGAAGGTATACTTCGCATACCTGAGACAAAACCACGAAAACCTGGAAGATAAAAAAATTGAGCGATTAAAATATGAAAATTATGGAAAAACGCTCTTCAATAAGAAAGGTCCTCCATGATTTAGTCGAACTGTTTCTGGCCCGCAAGCGACACGTTTGACATCAAGTACTGTCTGCTTTATCCAGGCATCAACCGGACAGTTGATCGCTGCCAGCGTAAGCCTTCGCCATATCGTGCCGAGGGTATACCAACACTTCACCCTGAAATCAATTTCCCATATATTTTGTTTCCCATCCTGCAGCTGCTTGTGTACTTCTTCTCATCACCGAGCACGAGTACAAGTATGAACGTCACAGTGAAAAGTCCATAGTTCACTCAAGCACTCATGGTCCGCAAGCGGCATGTTCAGCATCACCCAAACCAGGTACAGTACTTCACGCCTCCCAGGGTCAGCCTGTGCTGAAAAACGTCAAGGGGGTACCTGCACTAACAATGTATCCCATTGTTAGGTTTTTCTGGGTTTTTTTCTTTCTAAAGCACTCTATGGCTAATCGAAGTATTTTTTTACTTACGTCGGCGGGCGGGTATGAACAAACCACACGGACAAAAAACAACTCTTAGACACACAAGGCTGTCTCTGCGACCTCGCGCACAATCAAATTACTACTGTAACAACAAACCGAACCGGAAGCACCGATTATCGATTGTTCACTGAAAACGCTGCCCCAACTCACGGCTGAACCTATATGTCAATCGTCCGCGACTTTCCATCTGGTCAGTCCTTCAGGCACAACAGACCGTCCGACCTGAAGAGGTACCCCCATCCACCGCGTACGCATGCCGTTTTCCAGCTTCATCGGTGCTATTTCCCCCCCCCATTGACCGCCACACTCTCGGCATTTCTGTCGGTGTTGCAGTCAACCATTTCTCTGGTTTCGACCAGCGCTGTTCTGTGCCTCATTCGCAGCCTCCAACACATTTACGCCGGGGCCAGC
>JBBMHQ010088352.1:0-10916 GCA_037834295.1 Postelsia palmaeformis | reverse complement strand
AGGTCGTGTATCGACCATCGCTGTTCGATGGCAGACGTATGAACGTCGAGTGGCATTCATATCGAAAAATCTACCGCCACAGCCACCTCCTGAACCCCGGTTGCTTGCGAGGGCACCCCTTGGTCATACCCTGCTAATATATACTCGCGCCGTTAGCAGACAAGCTTCGTGGCAGCCACATGTTCTACCTCAGCCATGATGCGCTTGCCAACCGGTTGTAAAAAACTTTGTTGGAGGGAGCTCCATGCCAAAGCTCCGGGCTACTGTCATGTTCCTTTTCGCCCTGGGTAACCCATATTTCGTTCATTCGGCACCCATTTCGTAAAAATTAAGTGCTTTGGGACTTGAAAACAAACGAAATATGAAAACGGAGGTATCGGGATCTCTACTTCTATTTCATTTCAATTTCAACAATAAAACTCACGTGCCCATTGGTTCGGCTTTTCATTTTTTCGGTCTTATTTCTTCGTTAGGACCGGCCTTAAAACCTATGACAATGGGGACGCGAAGTCGGAAAGTTTTCTTGAAGCATATTGCTTTCAAAGAACAGCCACAGATATCCTCGTACCGCCGCTATGGGAAAAAAGAAGAAAGGGAAACATTGATTTTTGTTTCCTTTTTTTTCTAACGGCTGCAGGCGGCGCAATTTATTTTTTTCCGTTGGAAATTGTCGAAACACTGATAAAAATCAGCTCGCGCGGCGATCGACGCTCGATCTCCACATAGGCTCAGCCCACGGCCAACCCGCTCAGTGTCCGGCGAGGCCAACGAGTATAGATGACGGCCTCGAAGATATCAGGTGGATCCATGGTCTAGTGTAGAAGTGTTACCTACTGAACTGTAGGGGTAAAGGACCGATCGATTACCCAGCCCAGGGTAATCCTTTCAACACTAATAATAGGGGGCGAGAGCTCGCCGGCGGCGTCCTACGGTATCCTCCCAAACCTGGATAAAAAACTATTTTTTGCCATTCGAGACGGATGGAGAAATATTGTCTTCTTTTAACGGGACACCAGCGGCAAATTGCTTATTTTATCTTATGCCTGGCCAGCTCCTGCCACATGACACCGGCCATTGTGTGAGGACGGTGACCCTCGGGTGGGTCGGAGCCCCTAACGAGCGCACCCCATCCAGAATTCATGGCGTAGTCGTTGGTTTTGTCGATCGATATCCGTCGAGGACTCGGAATCTCGTCGCTTCGAACTAAACATCCGCTATCCGCCTGAGTTTTTCTGAAGCCGATCTTGGCCCAACATCAGCCCCACAATAGTTTTTTTCGGGCTTTTCCAAGTGGTTCTAAGACCAACTATTGAGGGAAAATTTTGAGGGGGTCTGAGAACTGGCTATTTTTGACGGAAACCAGCGATTTATTCGACGGGACCGCCAAAAACACCGGTGGACTCCTCAGGATGCTCCCCGTAGTTTTCCGAGAGCTTTTCCGAGCACTTCTCCGATTTTCCAGGGTCGTAGTTGGACTGCTCGTCCATATTTCCAGTTCTGAGGACATCATGGCTTTTTATCAAAAATTTGCCAAGATCCATTATTTCTGACCTCAGTTCTGACCAACAGCCTTATTTCTGACCCTCCAGAGAAAACTGATTGGCTGCTCCAAAAAATAGCCCACGACTCTGGAGAAACGGGAAATAGTTCCTGAAAGCTCGCTAAAACTACGGGGCGCTTTCCGAGGAGCCTAACGGTGTTCGGGGCTTTCCCGCCGAGTAAAACGCGTATATTCGGCCTTAAACCCCAGTTCTGAGAGCTCAGAAATGATTTCCTATCATAGTTGGTCTAACAGCTGAAATCGGGTGTACCTGGCCACTTTTGGGCTTAACTGAGATACATCCTAAAAATAAGTATAAATCACACGCCAGGAGCCCTGCTATTGGCCAGACTGACAGCGTAACTGATTTTGGCTCGAAAAGGCCCGGGTATGCCTGACCTCCACCACTCGATCTATTAATAATCAGTACGGTAATGGCTTTCAACTGATTTTGGCCAATTTCGAACCAGTCAGAGAGGCCATATGTACACTGTTTTACTTCAGCGTATTCGTCTGCTGGTCCATCGCTTGCAATTCTGGTGTGTAAACTCTGTACTCGTACGTACGTATTTATGTATTTATACATACATACGTACGTACGGTGGTTTCACTTTTTCTTAAGGTGTACCATGCTGTGCATGTGCGCCTTCAGTTGTTGTGATGTGTACTCTCTGCTGTTTTCTATGGTCACAGGAGGAGTAATATTACAGAGTAGTACAGAACGAACACTGCAGTTCGTCTACCCCACCCCGCGTCGAGGTGGTCTCAGGTTTGGTACGAGTACGGCAAGATAACTTCTTACCGAGAAGGCGGTTCCGCGAGGATGGTCGAGAAGCTTCATAAAGCTGGCAGCAAGGGGGGGGTGCCAGAATAAATACTCTCGGCGCTTCCGCCGTAGCGAAACAAATGAAGCCTGGTGACCCTCTGCAGGTCCTTACTAGTAAAATAAAATAATTCACATTTTGGAGGCCATCCGCATTATGTTCAGGCGCTTATTTGTATTTATCGGGTTTATATTCATGGACAAAACACCGTTCGTGGCGCGCATTTTTTACCTGGTTTCAGCATGCACGTGATTTCTGACCTCGACCCAAGTGGATCAGGTATACCTGACTTTGGCCACAGCCCTTTTCCAAAAGTTTGGAACTTTCCGCTTTAATTAATAATCGTGGATATACCGCCGTAGCTGTACCTGAAAAATTATAACGGGGTTTATTCTGAGAGTTTAAACTGTTCGGAAACTTTGCGTTTCCGTCGGCATACTATTAATATGAATATTGATACTTCTCACGTCCAAAACAGATTGAAGCAGGCTGGCTCTAAACAAAATTATGAAAAATGATACGGTGACGACTGCTCTACTGTTTATGTGGCGTGTAGGCCCGTAGGCTGTAGGCACATTGCACGACCATCTCTGGCCACAGGTCCCTCCACAACCACCGTTGGCCGCTGGCCACTGGCCACTGGCCGTTGGTGTAGGTGCTCTTCTTGCTTCTTACCTGGGACAGCAGTAGTAGGAGGTGCTCTTCTGCTGCCACTGTCTCTCCTCTACTCGTGCCTCGTCATTGGCAATGTTGCATGTGGACGATGTACGAGTGGACTGTCCGTTCATTCGAGTATAAAAGTTACGTCAAATTCGTGTACTTGTACCGATTTTTCGGAGTTTTGAATTGTCAGGTGCATCACATCACCACATGATGCCTTTTTGTAGGTTTAAGGGCGATGGGCGGCTCGCGGCATCTCTGTCCCTCCCCCGGTATCACGTGGCTACCCCTAGCATGGCTAACTTTGGGATCGCAAGAGGCGACCAACGCCATGCGCATCCCCGTCCATATAATACGATACGCATGTACTCCAAGGTAATGCCAGTATCGCCATGTACATCAGCAGCAGCAGTACAGCGGTACAGCGGTACCTGGTCAGCACAACAGCGGTACACGTACTCGTACGAATATCTCCAACTCCACTGCGGTATACGAGTGGTTTCTCAACTCGTTTCGCAACTCGTTTTTAGATCTACTACTTGTAGAGATTGCCAACAATGTTCGATGTTTTACGTGAGGGATGCAAAACGGACATGCATGTTGCAGTATGTGTACGAGTGAGTGTCGACGAATTTGTGCCGCCGATTCTACGCTACAGACTCACTGGGTAAGATCGGCGATGGTGCTTTTGCGAGGCAGAACGACCCTCCACATGTCGTTGTCCACTTCGACCGCCAGCTTGTGCTTTTCGGTTCCTTTGGATCTCCTGCAGAAAGCGTAGCAGCACGAAGCAAAAGAGTGAGAGCAAACTCGCATACAGAAATCAAACCCGTCAACACTGCTTGCTGCTCTGTCGTGATATCCAGATCGAGTTTGCCAGAGGGGCAAATAGCTAATAAACACACACTAGGTTGAGAGCTCCGACCGTGGACAAGATACAAAACCAGATATTCAAAGGCAATGCAAAGACCGGTATGCCTCACGATTTCATGGTGCTTCGGGCTTCCTCTTCCATCCCGCTAAACGAGTATCTGCTCCGGACTGATATCTGGATCTGCTGCTTGCTTTTTGTCGGAAATAAGAAAACATGGAGTTCATGAAGATAAGAGGCGAGACAGTACAGTGGATAAGGGTTCAATAATCCCGGATCTTTCGATGCTGATGAAACTTTGCCGTTATCACACCGCACGCCGCGATTGACCACACCGCGGATGCAGGATACAGGATACAGGGTACAGGATTGGCGGAGGGTTTGGGGTTTGGGCCGATTGTCATGATGCTGCACTGTTCTTGCGATAATGAATGACAACATGATCCCACTTCACGGATCCTCGACGCCGCTGATGCACGATATGAATGACCACGGACGGGCACACGGTGGCGCACAACTCGACACCATTATACGTACCGTACGTGCGTAAAAATATGAATGAATAACGTCCCACGGCAGATGGAAGTGATTGATGTTGTCCAATGCAGCAGCAGTATTAATAGTATTAATAGTCGACTCAGTCAATGGCATTCTTCGGAAAAAAAATGCCCGTGACTGAAAAACGGCATATCGCCATTTCTTTAGTCATTACTTTCACTTTTCGCGATGATATTGCAACCGTCCATAAAAACAATTATGCACTGCCCGTTCACATACACAACGAAGCCTATAAAAAGGGCAACTCTCCGGAGAATTTAATCTGAGGTGACAACGCGGCCCTCCAACGGCGGGAAGATAGTAATACCAGGTACCAGGAATGCGCTATCGGATTCCCAAGAAATCGCGAGGCGTTTGTGGCAGGTTCATTATCTACACTAACTACTATTTGTTCTCCTCGTGGTATGGCCATGGTACCACCCATGCGTGGCATAGGATTTCATGGCACGCCGTGGGGGGTGCCGTGGCATGCCATGGGTGGTGCCATGGCAATCCCCGCGGCAAACGCCCCGGTACTCCATGGCAAAACCCCACGGAATGACATGGCAACCCCCGCAGCACCACAATGTCCACGGCACCTAGGTTAGGGCTAGGGTCAAGGTTAGGGATGTACATTATTGTTTTTTTTCACGACATACCGTGGCATGCCGTGGCACCACCTACGGCAAAAGCTCCCACGGTATCTTCCACGGTATACCACCGAATCCTTCACGGACATCCACGGCATACACGGCATACTATTGCACCCTAACCCTAACCCTAACCCCAACCTAGGTGCCGTGAGCATTGGGGTGCCGTGGGGGTTGCCATGGAGTTCCGTGGGGTTACCATGGAGTGCCATGGTGGTTGCCGCGGGGGTTGCCATGGTACCACTCGTGGCATGCCACGGCACCCCTCATGGCGTGCCATGAAATCCTTTTCCGCACCATGGGATGCCTTGGAGATGCCATGGTATGCCATGGGTGTTACCATGGCCATGCCAAGCAAAATTCAAATAGTAGTGTAGAACCCTGGGGTTAGGGTTAGGGTTCCATGATATGATGGTATGCCGTGGAGGTCCGTGGAGGGTTTAGCGGGATCCCGTGGAAGATGCCGTGGAAGGTTTAGCCATAGATGGTATCACGGCGTGCCACGGCATGTTGCGAAAAAGGGCGATAATGTGCGACGAAAAATGGTGCCACGGCGAGGTAGAAGTTTTCTGGGTGCTCGAGCATACCGGTAAATAGGTTGCGCAATAATGGTGTTTGGACGACAGCGCCGCAAACAGCGCTGATAAAGTCATGCCGCGGGCCGCGCGACGGCATCACACAACTGCCCGCTGGGCTAACTGCCCGCTGGGCTACCAACGGGGTATAACGACGAGCACTTATGCTTCATTATAGCGACCAACAAACCTTATACATAACATCGATGTGAATGTACCATACACGCGTGTGTGAAGTTATCGTCAGCGCGTGGACCATTATTTGCCTCTGGAGGGAGCGCGAAAGACATATTTGTCAAGAGGTCAAAACTACAAGATGCAAGGAAACGCAATGTTGAGGGACCTGGTCGTTTGTTGTGTGGCTATCCTCGCCATTAACCTTGCTCGGAGACTCGGACCGCCAGTGTCACCAGGTTCTTAGCGGGGTCTCCGCAGTGGGCTTGTAGTGCGCGGCTCCTGGGTTACAGCAGTGAGTGGTCAGGCAGCCCACAGGATAGGCACGCACTATCTGCAGGTGCCAACCGTTTTGTACTCGTGAAAGCTTCAGCTCTCAGAAGAGCATATCAAATAATAATTGCACTAAAGGCCAGCGTTGATTATCGGTCTTGTCCAACAAGAGGACAGGATAAAGAGAGGAGAGGAAGAGAAATGAGCGAGTGTGCGTAGAGCACGCTTGCTTGCCTCAGCTCGATCAGACCCAAAACAGAAAACTATTTCTGAAATCTGGATCAATCAAAAGCAAACTCTGCGTGCCCCTGGGGCTCTTCTTCTCAGTTTGATCATTTGGCGTTCTGGCGAAAATTTGTGCTGTGAACCTAGCAAACGGAGTTGATTAGGCTGCAATATTACGGTATTTAAACGGTATTGGACAAAGCAGACTGCTTGTCTTGTCGTAGCACCTTGTGCTGCTGTGGTCTATGTTACCGATCAGCGACTCGGTATAGACTACTGGCTACTGCTGGATAGCATGGCAGCTGTTCTTAATACGACCCCTCGGTGGAGGTGACATGATGAACCACGAGGGTCATGATGAACCACGAGGGTTTATTCACATGTGAACGAGCTCCTGATGTGCGACTGCGGATCACCCCTTATGCAGTAGTTACACGTATAGAGGATCAGATGGCGAGCGAGGGAAGGTGCTGCAGAAGGTGCCTTCGCAGTTTCTCGTCTCGACATCGAAGCAGAGAACTGCTACGAACTATTATGAGTACACGAGCCGTTGATCAATATATATATATATATTTACATATATATATATATATATATATACCAGGTATATACCAGGCATATATTTGCTCGTTTCGTGTTCGTTTCTTCCACTTATGCGCTAATGTTGAGGTTGAAGACAATAGGCGAACGGGAGTGGTTCAGGACGGTAACGTGCGAACAATATTAACTGACCCTTGGAGGTGGTGGAGGGCTTTACGACTTTCAATGGGGTTTAATTCTACGTACCTGAAGGGCCACCCGGGCCGCTGTCGCTCTGACTTGCAAGAGCGCTGCTTGCGCTGGCCCTGACTGTACCGCATGCCTGTAACTGTCGTTAGCTACCTAAATAATAAGGATGTCAGAGGATCAGAGGACCTTGCATATCTCATAGGTTGCTACAGAGTGGTCATTTCGAACAAAATACGTGGGCTTTTCGGGATGATTCGCTCACTCTTCAAGTGTGTTTGCTCGTATCACATCAATGTTGTCGACAGCCATGTAGCAAACTCTTGAATCGGCGCCAACCGACTACTATTGACTTTGCGTGAGCGAGAATATAAGCATCACGCTTTATCAACACACCGGTTGTCAACTACTGTAACGGCCACGCCAATGTACGTATGCGCCAATGTACGGAAGAGGTAGAAGAACCACGCAAAAAAAGGAGAAGGCCATTTCGCCCCCCACCGATCGGTAAGCCACTCGAGTGTTAAAACCGAGAAGACCCTGCGACAGAGAAGAACGAGTGGCGCGGGGCTCTTCGATATCGGATATCGAGGAGGCGACCCGTCTAGCGATGACACTGCCCTTTTTGTGACACGCATGGAAACCAGGGCAGGACAAACCGCGTCGTTGCGCTTCCAGCAAATGCTGCAAAGGCGCAACCCGTGTAACTTTCGTATCCCCGTGTGTATTATACATACGTGCTTGCAGTTACCAACGTCTGCGAGTACGCTGCTGCTCGTTCGTCTCACTTTTTCACCTTACCTCAGAAACCACATACGAAGCACCACGGGACTCCAACCAGCAAGATACTTCAGCACTGCAAGACCAACTTGGTGGCGCACAGTAGTGCGAGAATATCACAATATAACCAAGCAGGAACCCTCTGTGTTACAAAGGTGTAAACTGAGTACCATATATGAGAGCCGCGTATAACGCACTGCCCGCAGAATATCAGAGAGTGTTGGCGAGCAAGGAATGAGCTGAATACCCATCGACTTGCATCTACCGCCATCGCACACAATTCTTCAAGTCCCATATCATGCAACCGTGGATATTAACGACACTCAAACCGCACAACAGCACAGATGAACAGATTGGAGATACACAGATACGGACAGCAGACGGAACACAGAGTACCGCACCATTTTGTCTCCTTGGAGGGCGAAAACAATGTCGCGTAGGTGGAAACGCTTACTTCAGTGCCAGCATCGGCCCCACCCCCACCATCGCGAAGGACTTGTTGAGATCCAGAGGACGAGGTACACACAATCCAACATTTGAAGCCCCCATCGCGAGCCAAATTTGCAGCTCATCATCAGCATTTCTCTCAATATTTCGATTCCTTCCTTTCATGAGGCTCAGCAAGCTCACTGCCCGTTCTTGGGCTGAAGCGACGAGACACACACCATCAAACTCCTTCAACCCGCTTCACACTCGACGTCGCCACCCGTACCCAATAATTTCTCAATAATTTGCAGTATCCTAATTTCGTGTGCATGGGACTCGTCAAACCAACGTGCATGTTTCTCTCACCAGGCATAAGATTTTCAAAGAGGCCTCATTGAACGCCTTTGCTAGAGCCCCCAACGTCACCCACACCCACATCCACACAGGTACAATCATTTCTGCTTACGTCTTGTAGACCGGGTCGTACGGTAAGGCTTACTGAGACTCAAAGCCTCGTTGACCATATCTCCCTTGGTACCGGGATGGTACGGGTGTCCCGTTACCGACAAGGGAGAGTGGCGGCCTGAGCGCTTTCGACGGAAACCGACGCCTCTGGTAAAAACACAAGCAATGAACGGGGCACGGACGATTAAAGTGATAGCCCAAGAATGTGGTTGGTCATTTCCCAATGCGTCTGCTACGTTTGAAGGTCGGTTAACTCCTTCAGAACTCCACGCACGCTTAGGGGGGCAAACTACTTGTAAACAAACTGCACATATTTTCGCAGTGGTAACGTGGTTAACGCCAAGAGTGCGAGGTGAATTAAATGGCGACTTCCAACTTGATATCGCCCGGGCCACCAGTATGATTTTCCCTATCCCTTTTATTGTGTCTCAGTTTTGGTGAATACTGGTTCGGAACGACTTCGACAATATTGGTGTTATAGCTTTCCTGTATCAAGCTCCACTGACCTTAAGGACCATACTTGACAGCGACCTGCCCGTTGGACGGGGCCAAGCGTTCAAGCTCGGCGTGAAGAGCGTGAAGACTTTGCCTCGCCTCTGGTGTCGCCGTTGCAAAGAACAGCCGAAACGCGCGCAAGGTTCCAGGGTGCGACAAAATGAAAACACCGTAAGTCGATAGCCACCGATTGCCGGTATCGTTTGCGCTGGAAAATCCAAGTCAACCCCCGTAGACAAGCGGTAGGTGATGGAGGGCAAACAGGCGGAGAGGGAGAATATCGTACACAAGAGAGGTCCGTATAATAAAAATATTCGTGGTCGGCCCATCGTCATACTTTAGGCAAGCGGGACACACACTTCTCATCTGTTAATTTTACCCACGCTCCCGACAGCCCACCGCTCAAGCCGTTTTTGGACCCGGGCACATATGCCTTGCCGATTCTTGCATGTTGTTCAACGAATATGTTAGTGGGTGCCACCGAACAATACATACGACCACGGGACTCTCTGCATAAAAGAGCGCACGTCTGCCATCAACTCGGTCGCTTTCACGGCAGGTCTCACAGTGGAAGAGCTGTCGGAGACTCGCACACGAACACTCAGAATGCTGACAGGGAAAAAACAAACTTCCTCCGGGCGATGGGCACTATATACTTATTTAGCGGAGTCTAACCTCAGCATGCAGTCTATGATCGGAACGTGAGCCATCGATCAGGCGCCCGTATCACACGGAACCTATGCTCAGATAGGCAGCATACAAGAATGCAAGACGACTCGAATATATTTTAGAGCCACTCGAAATCGAAGCTGGTCCGATCTCTTCCCTGATCTTTGGATATATTCCTGGTACCCGATACCCAGCCTCGGTGGTTGGCGTTACACAAGACGTGAAACAAAACCTTACCAGCGGCATGGCTTGTGCGATAGCGCACTGCACTCTTCCAACGTCACTTGAGAAGCCCAACGAGATATGGACCTGGTAACCCCCCCGGCATACCCAAGCGAACCCTGTGATTATAATGTAATGGGGTCTGGGGCTGCCGCTGTACCTCGATGGCTATCAAAATGATACATTTAGGGCTTCCGTTGATATTCGCAACAAAGAGTACACGGGCTACCCCACGGGCAAGGATGTTTTTCGCGTGTGTCTGAGCCACCTGCACGATAGGCAGTCCGAAAGAAGATAACAGGCAAAACTGTACACACCCTCACCTTCCCTAGCAGCCGATCTCTTGTCTGTCATACGCAAGTACATCATCTGCAGCATGATGGTCTCTCTGAGCCTCGCAATCCCCAGCCGAGATCCAGGTACGCACCGTCTCCACCGTATTTCGGCCACCTTCGCGAGGCAAGCATGGATATCGGGACTGCGCGCGCGGGGCATCGCCACAAAACATGTAGCACGAGGGGTTGCAGCGTTTGTAAGAACGACCCTGTTCGCGGTGAACCGTAGTACAGACAGAAACGGTACGTCTCCTACAAAAAAATAAATGCATAATGACTCCTAAATTGTACTGCCAGTGCATGCATACCTCTGACAACCAACCATAGATTGTTTACTTCACCCTAACAGATAAAAAACAGCATACCAGGCATCGTGAAAGAGATGGAAATACGTTGAAATCGGCACGCCGAACGAGCAGTAGGAAAGGGTCAGACGTTGGCACGGACGAGGAGCGGGTAACCTGGTCCT
>JBBMHQ010088341.1:0-10917 GCA_037834295.1 Postelsia palmaeformis | reverse complement strand
GTGCTGCGGTAGAAGGAGATAGGGAGGATGGTACTGCAGAGCTATAGAGGAAGGTACTGCTTTGTTGCCTGCACATAGTCCAAAGCGCGGCGCATACTTGTAGTGTACAAAAGTAGAGAGGATTGCGTGAACCCCTCGGTAGCTCAAAAGACTCTTATTTCGATGGCTTCGGGTCAAGCGGCGCTAGATGACCAGGGCGGGATGCTCAAAGCGCAGGAGGGCAGGTACACGTGCGTGTTTGGAATATGACGTCCCAAAGGACAGGACCTTGGAACGTTGCACGAAGGCAGCTTACAAAAGGTGAATTCGGAGTAGTATGTGAGAAATAATTTTCTCACGTTGCACGAAGGGAGCTTACAAACGTTGATTTTGAAATATGTGAGGTTATTTTTTTAACAAGTTGGTGTTGGGAGCCCTACGATATAATGAAGCTATAAGTGGGCATCGCTCTGTCTATATACAGTAAATAGATCAGAGGATTTTGGCCGTGTGTTATGTATGTTTGCCGCGAAAAATGCTGCGCGCTGGAAACGGGTGTGGATATCGAGCGTCGCCAACAGTGGTAGCTGCGATGCATTTTGAAGACGGGGATGAAACCGTTGGGCGTGGGGGTGAAACGGTACGATTCTTCGTATTCCAGCACCTGCCTTAAGGTCTGTACTGTGCTGGGTGTATTGTGGACAGTTTTCGAGTCAGTGTCCAAGCAGTGGCGTGTGCTGCACTTGAGTGTGAAACTATCCTCGTTGATGTACGTACGGCAATGCTGCGTACGTACGACGTCGTGCCTGGTACTTCTGCAAGGTAACTGGTAGTTTGGAAAGGGGAATGGGGCGAGTCGAAATTGTAGGAGGCTAGACTATTGCATGGATGGGTGCAGTCTACCGGACCGCAAGTATGGCTAAAGGTGTAGCACCCACATAAGGGCGGATGCGGTATATACTTGGTATTGGTATCATTGTAGTCATACTTTTTTCACGCTCCATGGATACGGCGGGACGCCTTTTGGAGCAAATATACCCAGTCTGGTGCGAGACCAACATTTTGCAATGCAACATATTTATACTGTACATCAGCGTACATTTTACAGGAGCACAAGGCCTCCCCGGGTTGGGGCGTGGAAAATATTGCGACAAACAGATAAAGTCACGATCAATACCCGTGCGTAGCGTATCAGGCTAGGCTTTGCTTCAAGACGTGCTGCTAACCCTACAACCGACGGCACTTTAGTGCAACGTCATAAGTGTCGTGGCCATACCCTCTTTTTCATCCAAACTCAACGTTTGCCTCGCTCCCGATCAAAGCAAGACTCATGTCGCGGCCTAAGAGAGGGGGGAAAACGGGGATGTGAATGATCCAGACACAATGTACCGCCTGAAAGCTATAGCATAAACAAACTCTACAGTAAACATACCTGGTGTCTGATACTACATAGGGTGAGCCACAACATTAGGGAATGGAAGCACTCTCTCCCCTGCTACCGCCAGAGAGTCCCACGCACAGTATTGTCTGCGTACATTCGATGGGAACCTCTTTGGATTTATATGCGAAGTTCAGCATGCACCGACCTGTAGAACCGATTGCTGTTGCCCCCCGTACTCTTCCTACGCGTCACACCCCAGTCGTCCCCCTTTGTTCCAGAATGCATCCCTCGTCCACTGCTTGTTCGCGGTAATAGTTTCAGGTAACACGCAACCCCTAAACAGCGCGGTCTCGCCTAAGCCAGGAAGAGCGCCCTGCCCTGCCACAGTGCCCACCGACACTTTGTTGCCGTCCAACAGCACACACGTTGTCGTTCTGGGTGACTTTTCTTTGTCGCGGGGTCTCTTTCGCCATGTTCCCGAACACATGGCAGCTGCTGCAACGTACAGCGGGGTTCCCGCAAGCGGTGGTAGATGGTCGGATGCGGCTAGGTTTGACTCGACCTCCCTCTTGCATAGATGCTCCGTTCGTGAACGTTCCGACTGATATGCATTCCGTTTCGCTAGAGATCCGCCCCTTTGCGATTGAAGCCCGTTTCGTTCCAACTGATATATATTTCCCTTCTTGGTTTCATGGGTTGACGCAAGAGGGGTAACCTGCGGGGAGCTCTGCGGGTGCTGACGACGCCTACTTCGACTCTGCCGCTTCCGTTGTTTCTTGTGTTCCTGGCCCAGAGTTGCGTACGACGTCGCTTCCACTCCAACGTCTTTGATACAGTTGTTCTCCAAGTTCAGTGTCTTCGAGATCGTGGTTGGATCGAGACGGAATGACAAGGTCAATCATGTCAGTCCGGTATGACGTGAATTCTAGAGTAAGCGCGACCGTGCACCAGGTTAGCACAATACTTTGCGAGCTGGAGGCGCGGGATAATAGCGTCGGGAGCCGGAGGGTTCAACAAGCGTGGTGTTGTTGGAGTGGTCGTGCCCACCAGAGCAACATCGGTTGGAAGAAACTTCTTTCGGAGGCGATATTCAAGTAACAAGCCAGTAATTATAGGTATATCCAGGAACGATAGACCCCTGAGGAGGTGCTTGATGGCCATCCAGAGGAGTAACCCCCACAAAAGCCCAGCGGACTGGGACATATGCAAATGTGTCTCCCTACCCTATCGGACGATTGTGGCTTCTACTGCGTTGTTAGTGCTGTGACGAACGCATGTACGTAAACCATATGGAATAACTTTCCCCGAACACGAATGCTGGTCTACCTATGGAGAATCCCCATCACCTTACCAGCAGAGGAGGGCCGGTCTTTTCGCATCCAGCCCCGCCATGAATGTCCAAGATGGAGGCAGCGGGCAACTCGCAGCCCCATGTGTTAATCGAGCAGCCTTGCAGGTCCAACTGTGGAAGGAAAATTCGAAGTAGGGTATGGTAGGATGTGGTAGGGCATGGTAGGGATCAAACACCAAGAACAGGTGGGTAATGAACAGCACACAGACTCTCGCCAGTTGTGATTAGCTTGATGGGCCAGCACTGTACACCCTGTCATGTTTCAAAGCCGACATCTCTGAAAAATTGGATATCCGACGTTGCATTCGCTAAGGGTCTTCATAGTCCGAAGTTTGTCGGGAGGTCCTCTATGGGCAGCGGACGATGAGGGTGGTCATCAAACAAATGATATGTTTGCCTTGCTCCAGAAGATGTGGGCTGGCTTATAACTGGCTCACCAGGGGGATTCAAACAAAGCACGACACGGAGCGGAGGCACCTGAAGGGGTGGCGTATCTGCTACGGAATCGTCGCTCCTTGCCCGTAGTGCTTCTGCCAGAGCTGTCGCGGATAAAAGGCAGACAACAGGTTACACCACTGAGAGCACACCTTTCGTTTCCTTCACTGGCCATCCACTTTAACCTCTGGGACTTACTCTAGTTGGGTCGCGAAATGTGATATATCGCTTTTCGGCTCTGGTGCAGCGAGAGTTGTTGCAAATAGTGCTGGTGTTCATCCGCGCTGTCTCCATTTTCTTTCATCGCCTCCCCGAACACAGGTGATTAAAAAAACGCCTATACTAATGGGATGTCTCTGAAAAACCAAGAAAAAATGTTGCCATTTGCACCCTTCAAGTGCCGCAGACCACCCCTTCTTCGAACCACTGCGGCGCGCACAGTAAAGAGCGGAGTCATTGTGTACCGGGTATTTATTTTCCATCGCGATGGGAAATAAAAAAGGAGCAGTGGAAAATCGAAAAATGTCATTCTGAAAAATCATCGCGAAATCGAACCCCATGAAATTAAAAGTACCGCTTGCCCCACGGTCGCTGAGATCAAGATTCCCAGCCAAACGCAAAACCCGAAGACGACATCGTGCATCTGCAAGCCCCCGGCACATGACGGATAAATCTGTATCAGTGACGGCGCAATCTGAAATATCCAGCACCTGTTGGTGTGTTCCAAACAATAAAACAACGAAACAAGAGACGAAAAGGAGGTGACAGGTTGACAGGATAGAAGAGGGCAAAAACGTTAGCATCCACAATGTTTTCATGTGCCCGTTCGATGATAAATACGTCTATCAGCCTCGGTCCCGGTATGAACGTCCTCCCCCTTTGTTTACTCCGTTTCTTGGTGTGCTCTTTACCTCCTTATATATTTGTCGCGGGTCGGGTCCACTACTGGAGCACTCTCTCCGCCTATCGAATTCCGGCTGTCGACTTGATTCGAACGATGCGCAACAAGCATTTTCCGCCGATAAATTCTCGCTGATTGCTGCAATAGGAAATATGTATACGTTGGGCTAAATAGCACTTGCCCGCATACGCGTATCAGGAGGCCTCGATGCTGTGCACCATTACCCCTTACAGCCGTCGACTTGCGCTGGCGCCATGTAGTTGTGTCTAGCGTCGTTTATTGGAAGGGTCTATCCCCAGTACACATGTTCAGCAAGCAGTCTTCTCAGCAGAAAACGTCCAAGGGCCCCTACTACTCCGTGGCCGACTTTCGATGTGTGGCAACTCAATGGGTATTCGAGACACAAAGCTTCAGTGAAGCGTACACCGCTGAGCAGCACCCTGCTTGAGCCATGATGTTACGGAGCGCTCTTGCACACGCCACGACCCCTCCGATGCGGTTACCCGACAGCACGAGCTTGCGCAGACTGCCGTCGCGGGGTATAGTCGCCCCTGCGATGGATGACGCCGACGAGAAATGTATAAACGACTATGGTCGTCACCTATAGTAACATTTGTCGGGGCCACTATGATTGGATCACACTGTTTAACATTATTGGGGCTTGGAAATAAGTGCCGATAGTAAGTACCAGGTAGGTATTTTACCTGGTAACGATTACAGCATCGGCCACACAAAGCAGCCCGGACAGCTGGGCTGGGGCAGGGGATATGTCCAACTTACCACGTAGGAACAATCCTGGTGTGTGACACCTGCAAAGTACGATTCTATTTGTATCCTGTACACTCTCCCTAGACGGCTCATGAGGTAGTATTTCTCGTCTCTAAGATCGCTGTGCCTGGGTCCCAATGCCTCAAGTAGGCTTAATTTGACAACTTGATCTGCGTTTGTAGCTCGGTTTGTGAGTTCCTGTAGAATGGCTTGTGTGCTAGAGGGCAAGTCAAACTACCACCAACACCAACGATATGGTTGCCGTACAGGGCTTTCGATAGTTACCTGTTGGTGTGCGTCCCAATTTCGCCCCCTCTTCGAGTGCAAGGGCTAGCGCGGCAGCACCAGCATTTCCGATGCCGCAGTTTTCAAGGCAAAGTTCTTCTACCTTCCTTCCACAGCAGGCCTTTGCGATTGCCATTGCCCCCCTGTTACCGAGGAAGCGAGCTATCAACGACAAACTGGAACAAAGAGGAGAAACTTCGGTGTCTACGCCGCCATCCACGATTGCAGCCACCGCTGCGCCACCAGCGTTTCGAAAAGCTCCGTCACTAGTGCGGTCGCCACCGCAAAGCACAACCGCCAGTTTAATTATATTTGGGGCGAGCGATGTAGGCAGTGAGTGTATAGAGTACGGGGTCGAATGTTGATGGGGCTTGAGGGGTTAGAACAAGCGGCGCCGGTCATGGTGATACCGTATGGAACCAAAGGGGTAACGCGTTCTACGACGGAGGTAGCACTTTCCCGCTATTTTTTTCCTCAATTACCGAACCGCCTTGAACTAGAATCGTCGGAATGCCAACCTTGTATTAAAAAATGACGATTTTGAGTACTTGGGCGAAAGGATTATTCATCGGGATGCAACTGGATTTTGGTTAAAATCAGTTTTTGCGTGAGGCATGGGGCTCCTCGAGATAGAGCCTCAGAAAATTAGGCGTGAATCTCTATCGTAGAACGCCTCGGGTCAGTTTCACTCACGGGTCCGTCGTGAACCCTTGCAATAAGAATAAACACAAAGTAAGAGCGCCGACTTCAATGCTGTCACCTTGACTGTGGCCCACCCTGGGTGGATATGCGATTGTGTGTGCTTAAACGGCGGTTCCTCGCGCGAGAGGATTGCAATGTCGTACACATCTCAGGGCGTTTACCAGTTTCCACACCTGTTGAGCAAACCGCGCATCGGGCGGACAGGGGGGGTAACGTGCCACGGACGATGGATACGCAGCAGAGAAAGCGAACTTGCCGTGTTACGCAGTGGTTCGCTCAGAACGCTTACCTTATCAAATTGATAGATTTCGACATATTTCAGAGCGGTACATCAGTAGATTGCATCAAACTTTCGGAATAAAAAATCGCGGACTTGGCTATTGATATTGCGCTCGCACATCTGTTGGTTTTGTTATGTTGATAATGTTACTACCTACCAAGTACCAGGTAAAGCACAATATATTGCAGTTCCGCTAGAGATTGAATCGCCAGTGGGAAAACTGCGTTGGGGCGCTCTTACGAATTGGGAATTGGGGAGTCATGGTGATGTGATGGGCTACAATGAAGGAACGTCCTGCACGTAGTGTAATGTACATGGAGGTTGTTACTTTCCCTCGCAACATCAAAAATTGAGCGGATTGTGTTGGACTCCGCAATGCCAAGAAGCTACCCAAACACCGATTTCTTGTTCCCTCCCTTTTTATTTCTCATCTTGCCAATGTTTGGCGTGTATTTCTAGTGCTAGATATGCGTATCGTACCTCTGCAGCAGGTGCAGGGTTGAGGGTAATTTCCCTGGCGAACCGACACAAGGAGGTCAACTCCTGGTATGACAGTTTAGTAGGTCGCCACCTGAGTAGGCCCGTCCGTTTGACCTATGGTAATATATGGCGTGGACGGGACAAAATATGTAAGCGGGGCGTGGCAGCTATCGCGGCGAGATGGAAGGGAAATGATTTTCAAGTCCGCAGTTGTCTGAATTGTCCTTTATATTAGAAGAGATATGTGCCTTTAGCACTCCAGCGAACATAGATCGCCGAGACATCCCCTAGCTCAAACCGTAGATGATTAGTGATATGTGTCTTAATTTGTCAAGTTTCTTACCTCGCCGACGGCTCTGAAGAAAGCTGCAGAGGAATAGTCGCTCGAATTCTACAACAGGGGAAAAGGGTATGTACAAAGAGAGAAATAACTGCCGCAAGTCAGGGTAAAACATGCGCCAGAACGAGCACATACTCATGACAAGGGAAGCAGCCACCGTCCGACTGACAAACGGCTATACCACGTGGACCTCACGCATGGTCCAAGGATTTGGCCTTTTCTAGCAGGAAATTCACACATGGCTCAAATGCTTGGCCTTTCTTAGCAGGAAATTCACACAAGGTTCAAGGATTTGGCATTTTCAATAATTGTTTTTGGGAAAGGTGAGTCGCTCCGTGAGGGGAGAAAAATACGTTACTTTTTAGCTGTGGCGTGTAAGCCGTCAATTTATTCTCGTCTAGACTATTCCCCTCGATTTTTATGAGACGACGTTAACCTTGATCCACCCCAAGCATTGTCGGTCGCACAGCGGGCGGGCGGAACGCCAAGCCGGTAATCCATCGGTGCTGCCGACCTCTCTGCTTGTCCTGGAGATGGGTGACCACGGCGTATCTTGGAGTTCCGCCGGTGTTCCAATAGCTGGACCCAAAGCGCAATCCTTCTCCGCGTTGGCCTTGGTGCCCCCATCGTTCTGTAATTCTCCGCTGCCATGATCGGTTTCCTCCCATACTATATCCCGATCAACCCAACATTGACGAAATCCCCACCCTTCCCATCGGTACTCGCGAAAGGGCGGCGAGGCTTAATTCCGCTGCCCGTCCGCTGTGAGTGCGCCTCAGGCCAGGGCGAAACGCCTGCCGATAGTTGCTGACGTTGCCGTTGGCGTTGGAAAGTTGTTACTCTCCCTTGTGTCGTTTCCTTTGTCCCCGCTGGGCGTGATGTTGCCATATTAGTCAAGGGGGCAATGTTAGCCAACCCCTTCCCACGTAGGCGTCGATAATTCCTGCCCGCTTCCGCATTGAGTGTACGAATACGTCTTTCAGGTTTTAGTGCGGGCGGCGCGTCGTTCAGATCTTCTGAAGAAGGCGAAGGTGGGTTTGACCGACGGTCTTGGTCCCTGCTGCGAGCAGGGGTTTGCAGACGCGAAGGAGGTAGGGCCCAACTTGGGTTTTGCAAACACGCCCGTGGCGTCATCCGCCAGATGCGCTCTGCGCTGCCGATCCGATCCGATCCGATGATAAAGAAGGACTGCTCGTCGTGCACTCACTCCCTCTGCGGTCAAGCTGTCGTCATTGGAACGACTTCACGCGTCAAGGCGAGGCAGTATGGAATTAAGGTGACGATAGTGGTCATGGTGACCACTACAGCATCAATCATAATAAGCAACCAGGGCTGCTGAGGCAGAGGGGAGGGGGGGGGGGGGTTGGAGTGTACTAATTTGTTGCTAGCCTTAGTCGTTCGACCACGGACTACGTATCATTTTCGAAACGGGGCTCAGCCGTGGGAAATGCATCAGAGCCGCTGATTGATACGAAATACGATAAGAAGGTCTCGGATATGATAGCATGACACCAGTCGTAACGATTGCGCGTTCCCACTATACGGTAGATAACTGGGTTGTTTTGGATGCTATATCTTGGCTCGAAAAGCGTTAACCATTCAAGTATGCATAAACCATCCCAACTCCATACTTTCTCGGCCGTTTACGTTGGGACAAATACGTCGACAAAATAATTGCTGGTCCCCCTCCTCGGCGAGTACGCAAATCGTGCGATATTGAATGCTTTCATTGTGGCGTCTATGCTGCCTTTCACTTACCCGCAACCCCACGCACACAGCGCTTGCACCGCTACAGGGGCTTCAGTGACGCCGTCTTCCTTCACGCAAGACTGTACCCGGGTCGCCGACGCCTGTTTCTTACCCTTTGGTATGACACTATCTGCAATTTTGATCGGTTTTCTTCTCTCCACCAAGCCTGTAGAGGGTAGAAACGAGTAATGGGCACCATGGGTGGCTTCGAGATGGATAAGGCAAACTCTGGTGAAAAATAAGATGATCGATGATTGCCACATACGCAATGCGTTTTTCTTGAATTCTGGACGTAGCATAGGGACTACACGACGACTAGTTTTTATCAATTTATGGCCGTTCCATGGAGAGATTTGTGGACCAACGCCCAAACGGGCAGGGTGGACCGTTACTGGACCGAGTCCAGCGGGTGGTCAACCCTTCAGGACTGCACCTACGTTTTTGGAGACAAGCTACTTCAATTTTCGTGAAGGCTGATAGCTCTCTAAAGGGGTTAAGTTAACGAAGAAGAACATCCCACATGTATCATTCATCATCCATCGCCCATCGTCCATCATCCATCATTCTTCATCGATCATTTATGAAAGGGGTACTACTCATGACTGGTGTCGTTACTATCAAAAACAATAAGGGTGCCTGCCGGTACAACTGAACGCTACCGACTTGGAGGATTCCTGCCTCAGCATCCTTTGCCGCCAAACTTCTCGCTGAAAGCCAGCCACCAGGCTATTCGCTTGTTGTTCGTGAGCCCTGACGGAACCGGCCCGGCCCCTGGAGTACAACGTAACGTCGACATCGAGCAATAAAGCGGTTGTGTAGTTGAATTTTCGTGAGCTATTGTCATTATCGTGTATACGACCCACCGTGTTGGTATTCTCGTGTGATCTACCATCTCTATTGTTTTTATGCGCCACCGTTGAATCGAGCGCTGGGCGAACATGCAGGGTTGGAACGCCCTACGCTAACTCCAACTTGAATGTACGAAACTGAGCTTTCACACCTGAATCACTCCCTTAGGGCCCCCTCACGCTCCCCGCGCCCCTATATACTCGTTGTGTACGAACCTGCGCCCTACGTTTACGCAACCACTCAGCCGATAGGTGCACGAGCACACTAGGCACGGTTGTACGATTAAATTAATGAAAAATCAACTATCTAGAGAAAACTCGGGCGCGCCTGATACACAGCCGTACCCCCCGCACTCTCCGCTATCTCGGCTCACCGTCCTTGACGCCTCCTGAGGTGAGACTGTAAGCGTATCGCATGCAGGTCTCTTTCGCTCGCACTGAGCGCCATGTTGACTCGGCGCTTTCCAGCAATCGCCTCCGTCTGGCATCTTTGACCCGGGTGTATATCTCGCCAAGCACGCGAGCTCTGCCCAGTACCTAGCCACACAAGGCAGACATAACAACTCGGCTTTATAGTATTTCTTAGTTGTGCGGGTCAGAATATAGTTTTTTCGGTACTGCTGTTTGAAAGTGTTGCAGTATCTCGCACATCAGCCGGATGAGACAGATCAGATGTCCATTTCGTCATCTAGATATTTGAGGCAGATGCATTTTCCTCCTGAATGGGGACATAACGATATTCAAGGTCTAGATCATACTTTGCCGGGTAAGATCTGTGTGACACGGCTCTTGAGCACGTTTTCACCGGGAGGGGTCTGTATGGTACGGATCTTGCACATGGTAATCTCATATCGGCAAATATAGGGTCTACGTGATTTACGATGTCTTGATCTGTGTCTGGTGTATATAGTGTTTGTTCACCTACCGCACGTGACACATGAAGTATAGCAGATACCCGTTCCCCTGCGCCGGGCTCACCTATTCGACAGTCACGACAACAGCTTTTGTTTACATATATGAGTATTTGGCGGAGGGGCGAGTGCAAAGCACGTAGCGGGGGGGGGGGGGCGAGACTACTGCATGCCACGATAACACTCCTTGAGGTGGTCAATATAAAAGAGCACTAACCGCGGTAAAGAACTCAGGTCCGTGTCATGGTTGAGATTCCATGCAAAATCAAGTAGCCACACAGTACCTCTCGATAAGCTAGACAACAACAGGTTTTATCATCGCCAACCAGAGGCTTACAACCCAACGTAACCCACCCTTCTCCTTGGTCATGTGGTCGGTCAAATGCAAGGTGTTTGTTTTATGAGTACGGTAGGTCTTGACCTAATGTCGTGCATCATCCACCCCTCCCCTTCATTTAGCGCTTGGTATGTGCACCAAATGTCGGGGATTTTAGGAATAATGTCAGA
>JBBMHQ010088330.1:0-10917 GCA_037834295.1 Postelsia palmaeformis | reverse complement strand
AGGTGGGTGGTGGGTGTGGTGAACTTACGTAGGACGAAATGCCAGCGTGCAGGGCACGAGAAGACACCAACACACTTCATTATTATTGACAGTAATGGTGACTCGGGAAGGTCTGGTGGTGTATCATCACACGCTTACAAGTCGATCAATTGTAGTGGGCGCACTGTCTTCCCCTGAGCTACGAGCTCTCGACGGTGCTACGTACCCGACCGTCTATGATCGGGGCAGTAGGTCTCGTGGCTCGACGCTCTGACCATCTATCTGCTGTCCTCGTGTCCATCCCTGATCCCCGTTCTTTCGAATTTCGAAACGCCTTCACAAACAACACATTCCTGACGGAAGGTTACACTTTCTTTTGATTTTAGCCAGATCCAGATATATCTCGAATCCCCAACTCGGTCAAACACGAATGCCTCTCCTTGGAAACCTGTAGATGTTCGACTTGAAGGCCTGCGCAAGGGTTGCTCTGAGAGCTCACATCCTTGCTGTGCGATCATGACAGGCCTTTATCCCACTGTCCTTGCCTCGCTCGCGTGCGGCGCGTCCGCTTTCTTCGCACCAGCGGCCATGGCGCCTTTCACCGCCAGTACAGTGCTGCGACGAACTTCTTCGGGCGTTGCCGCGGCGGGCTATAAAAGGCTGATGCACGGTGGAGCAACAGCAGGTCCTCGTATGGCGTCGGAGCACTTTGACTATCTCGTCATTGGGGGTGGAAGCGGTGGTGTGGCAAGCGCCCGCCGAGCAGCCACCTACAACGCGAAGGTGTACTAGATGGTCGACTACACTGAGTGTTCGGTCTGTCCATAGCTGTGTATCACACATTAATACAAGAGTTTGAGCTCAGCCGGAGGTTGTTCGCCGATGCTGTCCTTACAACAATGGTAACGACTCCACGCCCATCTTCGCCACGGCTGCCAACTTTGATATCGATGCTCATGAATACGACAGGTGGCGGTGATCGAGGCGAGTACGATGGGTGGAACCTGCGTGAACGTCGGTTGCGTTCCTAAAAAGGTGAAGATTTCTTCCTGGGCGGAGCGTAGATGCAAGTTTACCAAACATGACACGTTTCACGACACGCACGCGTGTCGTATCCGTCGCTTGGGAATCGTACCAACAGAATACCAGTACCTGGCAATATTCAGATATGTGACGACTATAATACTTGGTACCCACAGGTACGCCTGTGATCAGTGATGGCGAGGGTAGCTTATGTACCACATATCCTACTGCTGGGCTGGGCTGGGGCCGACCTTCGATGTTGGTCGGCGTGTCCTTCCTCGTTATATGCCGAGGGCTCAGGTCCGAGTGATCATCATCAGGGTACGAAGCGGAGAGCAACAGCAGCAGTATGTGTGTTGGCCAACATCCCGATGCATGAGTATCTGACCAATGAATGGGTACCCCCGAATAAGCGGCAGCTCTCTCTCTCGCGCTGACTCTCGTACCGGTTATTAATCATACCAGATACCAGATGTCTACTACCTGGTACTTCGTATGAGCAGTGTGTTCGTATCGCAATTGAATGAATATCATCCGCGTTGCTTGTCTCCGGACTCGATATTAAAGGAGAGAGGTACCGGTGCACTCCCAGTTGGGTGGGCGCAGGATCATCCCCGAATCGTTGCATATATACCCTGATATACCAAGTACCTGGTACCAGTATGTTTTGCTGCTGTGCACTCGTATATACTGGTAGTGCATCAAGAACCCTGATCCCACGACCGACACGTGGAATGACGGGACGGGCGTTCGCGCTTCGCGCCGCGATCTCGATTTCCGGTTTGCGCTCACAGCCTCCGGTGGCTCCTTCGGATGAAGTAACCAGGGCCACCTGGCCCTCTGTACGATACTGCCGTTGTACGACACTGCATACGGCAGTTTAAAATTGCAGCGCCGCGAAAAACACCGCATCCGTGTCGGTCGTGAGATCAGGGTTCTTGGTGCAGTCTGATTACCGCGCAGTGTATGTATAATTATCTTTGTGATTTTATCTAGTACTTTATTGAAGATGTCGCTTCGTTCGAGCACTTTTTGACAAAACACAAAGTAGTCGACACGGGAAGCCCGGGTAGACGTATTGGTCGAGGTCCGGGCGCGATCCGTGCCTTCTGGAGCGCGTGGCAAGCCCTCATTTTTTTCCCCGGCGGGAGTGGATAAGACGATTTCCCTGGTTTCAGGACGAGAGACCTTATTTTGTACGAACGTACCGGTAAAGTGTTATCTCCTTTTTTCGTAGGCTCTCATGAGCTCACCGCCCACGCTTATACGCACCGCCCACACTTATACGAGGTAGACAACGGACAACCTGCAGATCACAACGTTACAACGCTGCCGCCCATACAGCGTGCGTGTGCGACACGCCCATTTGCGCTGTACTGCTGTGGCTGGTTGTGTTTATCGGAGCCTGCGGTCCGTAATCCACCATCTACCTAGGCCCTATTGATAGTCTTTGCTTTCAGGCATGCGGAGATGAAGGAAGAAAATAAGATGAGCAAAAATATAGATACAAACTTGCCTATTTATTAATGGCATCTGCCTCAAAAAAATTCCGAGACGTGCCTGAAACATTTCGGCGACTCGAGACAAACCCCACACTAATTTCAAGTATTTTTGTGTGAATAGGCAAAATGCCTTCAAAAATGCCTGAAACTAGTTAAGCGCCCCAACGCAAATCCAAGAGCTATTTTAAGTAATTTGGTTTCAAGTGGTAAAAGGCCTGAAATAATGACCGAAACCTGTTCACCGCCGTCAGGAAAAATCCTAGCAGGTGTACTACATGAAGTAGTTTGTATTCGAGAGGTAAAATGCCTGAACGGACGTACGAAGGTGCTTGGCTGATGTCATGGCGCAGATGGCAAAATGCGTCGTCACGTAATTACTACTTCAAAGTATGTATTTTATAAAGACACGACTTGCAGCACACAGCTAACGCCACGAAAAATGTCGGGAGACAGATTTTTCACTCCTTGACTGACAGCAACTTTTGCCTTGACAAGCATTGACTGACACTCAACTAGTAGGTGTTAGTGTGGAACACTCGGCCCTACACTCTTTCCAGCGATTTTTTGCCTCGCTTGATGTGTCTACTAACATCTTTGCGAACAAGCGCTTTGTGATGGCTACGGGCTGCGGGGACCCGACAAAGAATGCATCCCCTTCTCCCTGATTTTGGGATTTCCGAACTAACAGCGTTATTGCTTTGTGCTCTAAATGCCTGAAATCGTGCCTGACGCGTGCCTGGCAAAATATAGGCAAGATAGGCAAGAACACAGTAGTTGAGGCACGCCTGTTTCAGAAACAGTAGCTCAGGCATTTTTCCAGGCATGCCTTAAAGGCTAGTGCCTACATCTACCTCTGTTCGCTGCTGCTCCATGTAAATACCAATAGCACTATTGTATTGATGCGTTCCGTGTGTTGTACGGCATAAACCTGTCAAACAGTGTTTGCTTTGCTACTTTAATTCACATTCGTTCCTTCTGGCAATTGGCAGCAGTCTGTACCCGCACCGCGCTGCTACCTGTCTACGTTCGTACTGTAGATACAAGTAGCATCAGTTTTATTCCGTACCCGCACCGCGCTGCTACCTGTCTACGTTCGTACTGTAGATACAAGTAGCATCAGTTTTTTTAAATCATTTTACCTGCGAGTACTTGACCTCCATTGCGATTTTTCCATTTTACGCCTTGACTGCTTGTTGCGAAAGGTTATGTGGAACAGTGCTCATGTGATGGACATGGTCAATGAGGCGAAAAATTTTGGCATCGAGACATCTAGTGGCAAGCTCGACTGGAAGTTTCTGAAGGAGTCTCGTGATACTTACATCACGCGCCTCAACGGCATCTACGAGCGCAACCTGGGGAACTCTGGGGTGCAGATCATCCAGGGCGTGAGTGCACGCGCCTTATTTCTTTTTTGTTCACCTCGGTGAAAATAAGAATGCTGCAAAATTCGCGTCACCGAGATTGACAGTTTGACATGAAACAAAAACGGCTGGGTTGGCTGCATGAACTACAATATTACATAATACCTTCAATAGCATATACCGATACCCAGGTATCATACGTACAAGGTATCATTTACACTTGAGCTGATTCCGTGCCGCATTCGTGACGATCCAGTATGGCTCCTTCGTCGGGCCGAAGACGGTCCAAGTGGACGGAGTGGACTACACAGCCAATCACATCCTCGTGGCGGTTGGAGGGAAACCCACGGTGCCTCAAATAGAAGGGGCAGAGCACTGCATCAGCAGCAACGGGTTCTTCCTGCTAGAGGTGCGTTGCCGTTACCCCTGCGGCGGGTTTAGTGCCCATCTCCACGAGTCTACGTATATAACCTCTTAAATATTCACTATTGGCGCCATCTTGCGTTGTGCAGTCGTGTCAGCTGTAGGCATGTGCATCAATCCACTCGACTCATACGCACCTGGTGTCTCAGAGTGCGTACTCAGCCTCTGCAATTTTTCCTCTCACTGTCTGGGCTACACTATTCGCGACACTACTCGTCGTCAGGTGAATGTGTGAAAAGCATTCTACAACGCTCAAGACGTTGATTTGAGGCGGGTACTGTATTGGCTGTGTTACTGTAACTGTCCCCGCGGTTGGTGGTCGACGCTGACGTCATTCACCTCACGAGGAAATGAATGTGTTAGAATGATTGAAATTACCCCTCTTCATCGTCGTGTTGACTCTTGCTTGCTGCCTGCTGCATTCATCGTGCAATGCAACCACAGGCGAAGACAAAGCTTCTGGTTTATGCTGTGCACGTGTTCCATTCCAAACGAGGTGCTCTTTTCTTAACCTTGGGTAACCCCTTAATTTGCGTTGCGCCCGTACCTGTCCTTACATCCCTACACACGACTGTGCTTCGCCGTTTACTGTTCAGGAGCAACCGAAGAAAGTAGCGGTGATCGGCGCAGGGTACATCGCTGTGGAGCTTGCCGGAGTGTTCCAGTCGTTGGGGACAGACACGACGCTGTTGGTCCGGCGTGACACCCCGCTCCGCTCGTTCGATTCGCTTTTGGTAGAAACCCTCATGTCGGAAATGGATAAGTCCGGATTGACTTTGAAGCCCCACTCCACTACAAAGGTGAACGATAACCTATTGGTGGAGTTTTCCGACGTAGATGTCGTTGATACCCTGGCGGTTCGTATTGGGCATTTGTATGCAGGCGTTGTGACCAAGGACGCGTGCCCAAAATGCATTCGCCCCTTTCTAGACGTACTGCTGTAGGTACGATTTTATGTGATTTATGAAGTGTGATGTCCACCGACCGATTACGTAGGATTTGCATAATGTTAAGAGTCGGTTGTGTATTTGACTCGCCCTATGGCATGAGGTGCTCGTGCTGACGTTAGCCGGGGATACCAGTATATGCGACGCTTTGGCTTCGTTGCGGTCGAGAAAAGCGCCGAAGCACTACTACTGAAATGTTTGAGTCTCTACGGATTTCTACGGTAAATATCAGCCGTTTTTTTTCCTTTCTAGAAACGTTTTGCGCTCAGGCATCTGAACGAATCTGGATTGTTGCACTGTTTACTTCCATTCCATCTACCATCTACGGCATACTGGTAGATCGAGAATGACGTTTTGGATGGCCTTGTCTCACGTTTGATATCACTTTTTTGTGTTGTGTCGTGATGGTTTGCGTTGTGGATATTCCAGTCCGTGACGAAGGAGTCTGACGGTACGCTAACGCTTACGCTGGAAACCGGGGAAAAAATGGAAGGCTTTGACCAGGTTCTCGTGGCGACTGGTCGCGAACCCATCCTGGACAAGCTGGGATTGGAAAGCGCAGGGGTGGCGACTGACCGAGGGTACATCACGGTGAGGTCCATTCAGTCAATGGGGTCCTCGACCAAGGAGGGCAGCGAGCTATACATGGATATGTGCTCGTGTGAGTTTGATGCTCTGGAGTAGGAAGGCGCCTTTTTATCGTACCTTCGCTGCCACCATCTTCATTTGAGAAAATTCAAGTCGCGGCTTTGCCTATCCCGTCCCCGGCGGGTCAGTAGAAAACTCCGAAACTCGCCCGTTCCCATGACTTTTTTTCGAAAAGCCTTCATTTACGGACGGTCAGCGCATGTCATACACCGGCGTTTTTTTTTCTTCTTGTCGTTGGCGCAGGTGGACGATTACCAGAACACGAACGTGGACGGGGTGTATGCGGTGGGAGACGCGTGCGACAAGAAGGTGGGTTTGATTATGATGCACGTTTGGCGTTTTGTTCCTATGACGCACCATGCAACTCCTGCTTACGCTTACGCAGCTGCGGAGAGCGCACTGCCGGTCAAGCGAAAAATGAAAACTTGCATTTGTAGGATTGTGGCCTCTGCTGGAGTTTATATACTTCGTATACCTGGTACATAGTTTATGTTTATTCTTCAACTTGAATCGCACGATGTGTGCTTCACCTTCCGGCCCCTTCAACTACTCCGGACCAGTTGGTTATATATCATACACGAGCGATTCTGGTTGACTCCAACACGTTCCGACCGACTGGTTATTCATACACAGACGATTTTGGTTCAATCCAATCCTTTCTGACCAACTGCTTATCATTCATGGGCGATCTTGGTTTGCTCCAACTCCTTCTGACCAACTTCTTATTATACACGGGCGATTCCGATTGACCTCATGTGTCGGGACAGGTGGAGCTGACCCCGATGGCGATCGCGGCAGGCCGGCGGCTATCGGACCGCTTGTTCGGTGGTGCGAAGGACGCGAAGGCGGATTACACCAACGTCCCGGTTAGTTTCACGTGTGGTTTCTATAAATCGTGTTTTTCATTACTGTAGAAGTCAATTGGACTTTTTCATTTTTGACGGCGCCATTTGATAGGGACCCCTTTTGAGCTGGCTGAAGCCGGTTGTACGACCGACCAACCGAAATCTCCGAACAAGAAAAAATCAGGACCGGCGATTTGTTCGTTCGAACAAGCCGTCCCAACGCACACGAGTTGACGACGGTTACAAATATCTTGCTGCGCGCGTGCCAACAGCTACATAATCTCCCTTTGTGTGTTCCACCGGTGATTGATCCGTGGTTGGGGACCTGCTTGACTTCCGTCGCCGAATCGTGGCTGTTCGCGTGTTTATTGTTGGAAACACGTGGTTCAAATCAAGCCCTACCGCCGCCGGTCATCACGCATTACGCCACACGGCGAACCGTGTTGCTGCTGCTGCTCTTGTCGCCTGCGCGTGTTGTTGAGCCCGACGTTGTCTGACCGACCGGGCTCGTGAACGGATGAACGGATGAATTACCCCCTTTTCTTTGCAACCCCGTTTGTGTTTTCTGTTTTAGTAGTCTCGAGGTGTATGACTGTGCATGCACATGTATGGCTAGACCATGGGGTTATCCGTCGGTTACCGAGGACCTTCTATTTCGAAGTTGTTGTATGGGTGAGATGATATGGCGCTCCTCATGTTTATTAGGACATATAGAAAGCGAAGATACCCCCACCTCTTTATCATGCCGTGGCATGCCCCGAATATATATAGTGGTGTTTCGTGTCGTGCATCCCCGAGTGTGATGTTTTCGGTGACAGCATGCGCCTCTCCTCATGCTACTGGTATCCAGGCACCTGCGAAAATGACGGTCTCTATCATATACCCCTCTATCATATACCGTCGTATGAATCTGATATATTCTGTTGGCGTCGGGTCGTGTGGTGCCCCTCCGGTGGTGTTGTCGCAGACGGTTGTTTTCTCGCACCCGCCAATCGGTACGATAGGCTTGACCGAGGCGGAGGCAGTTGAGAAGCACGGGACAGACAAGATCAAGGTGTACTCCAGCACGGTGCGTGCGGTTACAGTCGAAACTGTTCCATTGATTTAATTTATCTTGCCCAGAGCTGCAATGCCGTGACACAAGCCTCTTTCAGCCGAATTCCGTTGACGTTTCGCGCGTGCTCCGAGAAATTTTGCTGCCACTGCCACACCTATGTACGCGAATGATGCACGTTGAGAGGACCATATTATTTTCGTCTTTACACGTGCGTGACACGCGCGCCGAGTGATTGCTGCGCGGCCAGTCACGGTTATGGTTTGCGCGTATAGCTCAGATGGTATGTAACACTAGTGCTTCGCTTGCAATGATACTAGGCTAATCCTCTCGCTGCACCGTCCATGCCGTGATAACCTATGCAGTTCGTCAATTTGATGTACGGCCCGTGGAAGATTGACCCCAGCGATAAGAAAAAATCCGCGATGAAGATGGTTTGCCTTGGGGAGGATCAAACGGTGAGGCGCACTTACGATCTGGAGATTCAACCACATAGCACTGTCGTAGTTGATCGTTTGTTTTTCTTGTTTTTCATGGTAGGCCTTTGACGTATTTTCAGCTGTCCGTTCGTAGTTGTTAGTGTTGACCTACGGTAGACTTGTGATTATGATAGGTAATTTTGCCTGGGTCCTGCGAATGTCATCAATGGTTGTCCTAAGCTCGTGCAGTCATGGAGTCGTTATTTCCAGCTGTAGGCTAGTTTTGTTTAGCCGGTAGGCGTGTGTGCCACAGTAGTTGTTCGTCGGGTAGTTGTTGTTCATGGACGCACATGATATTCCCATGAATGATACGTGACGCTCATCTCATCGTGGCAGGTGGTTGGTCTCCACGTAATCGGCGAGGGCGCGGACGAGATGATGCAAGGTTTCGGGGTGGCCATGAAGCTTGGAGCTACCAAGGCCGACTTCGACTCTTGTGTAGCTATCCACCCCACGGCCAGCGAGGAGTTTGTCACCCTCCCTCCGTGGGGATTGGAAGGGGGGAAGCGAAGTCGGTGATGCCCTTGTGGCCGAACCAACCACGTATTGCCCGATGTGGTGTTGTAGTTTAGTTAGCCTGCGGTGTCGGTGGGGTATGATACACCGTGAACCTTGAGCCTGCGGTGTCTGTGGGGCACACCGCAAAACCTCGTTTTTTTAGCAAGGATGGATTTTGTTCTCATGCTGCTATTAATTAGGAGTATTTGGTGGTGAGGTTGCCCGACCACTAAGGCGGGGCGAAAATGAGCTCTAAACACTAAACAAGAGTATTTGGCGATTAAGTTTCCCGTTCAACCGAGGTGAGGCGAAAGTGTCTACTAAACACGAATGTCGCGGAATGCCCGTGTACGTATTTGTGCAACGTTCTGGTGCAAAAAAGCGTGTCTCCCACGTCGCACGGGAGAAGGCGCTTGTTTTTATGACCCAATTGTGTGCAAGTGGAAACCATCTGGTTACATTGACTATATTCGGAGAACCGTGCAACTCTTTCGTCCCTCGAGGCTCAAAGAGCTGTGTGCTAGATAGAGGCAGGCCCACTTGGACCTTGAACCAAGCTCTCCCATGCATGTGCCGCTCTTCCTTGCACGTTGTCGCCGAGTAGTGCACTTATTTGGCATGCAAGGTCCGCTTTACGATGGCCTGATTTCATAAAGGCGAGCAGCACGTACAATCGACGAATCAAAACCTTGGGTTGTGGCCTGATCCATAGATGGACAAGCATCAAGTGCAGTCAAGCAAAAACTTTCGGGTTACAATACGCGCTGAAAGTTTACACCAAGGCGGTTTGAGAGTTTCGGATGGCGATTTCAATTTTTGAGAGGTTTTGCATGTAGTGCGATGATAGACTGCGCTGGTCCTTTGTGTCTGCATGGGGATTGCCAGAGCTAGTTAGAACCGCTGTCCAATTCTCCCGAATGTTCACGGTCTTTATGAATGACAGATACAGCATGGCGAATTCGAGGGATACGAGGGTACTACCGTGTACACTATTGTGCGAATACAAATATTTATTTCACAGTTAGTTGGGGTCGGGCGGCTGCGAAATGTCTTTTCTCTTTACTCGAATGCCAATGGATCGTGCGCGAAAAGCGGTAGAGCCCATCCATTGCTACTGGGATCCCATCATCTATGGGGCAACGCATAAGCCTACACCGGAGACGTCCCGCTTTGTAAAATACGAGCCATAACATTTTTTGACATGCTTTGACCCATTTGGACGCACGCCGTGCTCTCTGACTATAAATTGACGATTTCACTGTGTATAGTCGCGAGGTGCGTGGCACGGAAACATTTCAGGGATCAATCCCAAAGACTGAAAAAAAACCGAGATAGCTGGCACCCGTTGGACCTTCCAAATCATTACGATCGCCCTTAGCGTGAGGCTAAAGTCTCACACGTAAAGTACAGTAATTCAGTTTCGGGAATTCAATACATCGCATGGCCTCACCTGGCACGCGGTCATCTGTTTCTCAAACAAATCCAAGAGCGGCCAGGCCATGCAGAAGTGCCTTTCGAACATTCTCTCGGTAAAAATCTGCAATGCGTGATAGAAAAAAAGAAAAAAATAGACTTGTCCACGGCTCCAGATACCCACGTCGCGTTGCACCCTTAACAGGCAAGGACTGGCCAACAACACGAGGGTATCAACCACAAGTACAACGAGGCGAGGTTCCAAGTTTCGCGTCTGGTGTGCGTCGTAGCTGCACTGGATTTCGCTGACCTGCTTTGTCGAAGTCAACTCCGAGCAGCAGGGATCTTGCATGTAGCCGGCGAAGGTTGAAGATATCTGCAAGTAAGCCCGAACACCAGTAAACAAAAGGCGACTTTTATATCTGCAGGCGTCTCCGGTGGCTTGATAGGTAGTCCGCGCGCCTATCAAGATCAATCTCACCCAGTGCATGCTCAGGGGCTTTTTCTTCCATAAAATAAATTGATTAGCGGAAAGCGCGAGAGCGTGAGTGAGCTAAAATTCGATGAAAACCGACGAGCACTGGGAATGCTGAACCCTATGCGCGATAAAAAATAAAGACACGTACCGGGGGGGAAAAGAGCAGACACCTGTGACCACGGCTCGTCCAGAAGGGCGTCGAGGGTAGCACCTCCTACGAACTAGGCTGGAAGGTGAAAGTGATGATTGAACACAAAAAAAACAGTT
>JBBMHQ010088319.1:0-10917 GCA_037834295.1 Postelsia palmaeformis | reverse complement strand
TACCGTAAAAACCTTGTCTACCGTTGTCGACTACATGGTACATACGTTCATTGTTCACGCGTTTTGCTCATAGACGAAGTTTACAGCCTTCCATCTCTCCAGTATCACAAATTTCGTTCGGCTGCCGTCGCCTACTGCCTGCTGCTGATTGGCTCTGAAAATCCTTGTTTTCCTCTTGGTCTCCTTGTTGCGTTTCGACCCCAACGGTTTGGAACGGTCTTAGGTATGAAGAGCACCATGTGGAAAGCCCCCGACCTAGCGACTACCGACTAACCTTCTCCTGCCTCCCTGTGCCCCGAACGTTTTTTTCATGCATCCCAGATGAGTTGAACGCCGCGCCATACTCGCCGACCGAGTTGGGCTCTAGCGTCGGAGGGGGGGACGGAGGCGCCCGCGATTTCCCCCCTGCTGCATTCAAGCCTTCCAAGAAGTCCAAAGGAGTGCTTTCAAAGAGGCCTTCGAACGCCGGTCCTGCTGAGCATTCGCACAAGTGAGACGAATGTGACTGTTGGCTGGTTGCTTTGGTGGTGTTGTTGGTGTTGGCGATGCTGGCGGTGATGTCGGTGGTGTTGGCTGTGTTGATGTTTGTTGTGTTGGCGTTGGTGTTGGTGGTGTTGGTATGGGTACTGGTCGTGGTGGTGGTGTTGGCGATTTTGATGTTGGTGTTGGTGTGTGTCGGCTGTTGTTGTAAGTGCTGCTGCAGTTTCGTTGGTGTTGGTGTTGGTGTCGGTGATGGTGTGGTGGTGGTGCAGTGGTGTTGTCGGTGTTGATGTTGTTGCTGGGGTTGTTGCTGGTGTTGGCGTTGGTGCTGGTATTCGTGGCGTTGGCGTTAGTGTTGGTGCAGTTTTTGATTCCCAGTATTCAGTTTACTGGATCCTTCCATCCTTTTTAGCCCGAGTTTTGTTAACCCCTTGTTCGTCTTCCCCCCTATTGCCCTGCGACTCGCCGATCACTATCCTGGCTTTGTGTCGTGTCGACACTTGAAGCTCTGCGCCATGTCGATGTTGGGCGCGCGCTGTACATCCATTTGTGGGTCCTACTTTGCCGCTTATCCCACCCATATGCACGTATGCCCAACACCTCTTCTTTGGGGGTAAAAAAAATGTCATTCCTTGCTGCTGGCAACGGTACTGTCCGAGGAATTAGTCACCAGTGCCCAAAAAATATAAGCACATTTCGGATTGAACAGTAGCATATATATTTTTCCTTGTGTTAACGGACAGGGGTACCAGGTAGTATTCATGACGAATAGCAAGAGAGGATCGTTGCACCGCATCCACCTCCCGTCATTCGCTTAGGCACCCTCCTCCCCCTCGAGCAGCATGCCCCCCGCGCACGTTTTTTTCGCGTTTTTTATTTCGCGTTTTTTGTTGATCGTTTGTCGTCGCCCTCTGTGTTTCTTGTGTCCAGATCGGACGAGGAGGCGCACGTGTGCGAGATCTGCATCGAAATCCGTCGCAAGAAATTCGGAGAGGTATGGTATGGTCTTGTGCGGTATTGTATGGTATGGTATGATATGGTATGGTGTGGTGCGGTGTGGTACAGTATGGTATGGTATGGCATGGTATGGTATGGTATGGTATGGTGTGGCATGGCATGGCATGGCATGGTATGGTATGGTATGGTATGGTATGGTATGGTATGGTATGGTATGGTGTGACGATTTCTGTTGTGGCGTGCTGTCAAAGCTGCTCATGCTGCGGCTGCTGTCTGTCATTTCTACTATATCAGGTATATTATTTGCCGTAGCGGTAGCTTCAGTAGTTTCGTTTGATACGCATTCGATCAATTTGATGATAAATCAATTGATAAGTACGCACTGTAGGGGTGCCAGGCATCTTGTGTTACATCTTGTGTTACTTTCATGAATAATAGTATGCACTGCTGCTGCTGCCGCTCTGCCCTTTTATCATTTGTGTTGTGGCGTGCCTGAAGTAATATGGAGCGAATGGTCATACTGTACAGTTTCCACGACTCCGCCGACCACTTGTATATGCTGCTGCAGATGTTGTACACACCGCTGCACGCTATTTCTAAAGGAGCGCTCCGACCGCTAGGTCGTATTTCCTGGACCCCTGAAGGGTACTGTAGTAGCAATCCGTCGTATATAGTTTGGGACCAGTGGGGCCTCTCTGCTGCGGCATGAGAGCACACCCATAGTTGTGAGCCCTTCCCTCATATCAGTGTCGTCGCTCCTTCTTTTCTTATCCTCCATGCGGGTTATTTTCGTCCATCATTATTCCTAAACTTCTAGCTTAACCCTTGAAGGGTTCTGCTACCGTAGGTTGTCCCGTGGAAACGTCGCGTACGATATTCCAAACCCCTCCCACGGTTGTAAAGCGTCTGCCTGGACGAGAGCCGTGTCGCGCGAGCGCTTCGTCCCGTTCGACGCCGTCGCGGATGCTGTTACCCCTACGTATCGGCTGGCCATGGCCACGGACCTCCGTCCAACGTATCGCATACCATGAAGACGCCCATGGCCGTCCCATCCATATGGTGACTCGCTGCCCCTGGGAAAGAAGTGCAGCGTGTACCGCTTGTGCTCCATACCCGCTGCTCGCAAATGGGCCTGGAGGTTCGAGGTCATCGGCGCTGGCGTCAGCGCCAGGTTCCCCTTGTGCCCGCTTTCGAGGACGCTCAGGAAATCGAACCCTAAGCCCTCCGCGAGTGCCCACTGCATCAGACGCCGCTGCCTGTCGGTACTCGGCCGCTGCCTGTCGGTACTCGATCGTGGCCGCCTCTGCGGAGATTTCGCTTCGGATGAACATGAATACACAGTATTATAATATTCTGAACCAAGTACGGTTTGTAAACGTACCTCTCGATAGTTTTTGGGTCCATCGTGGGGGCCGGCTAATACCCTGGTAAGTATTACAGTGTATTACTATGGACTATATACCGTAATATAGGATGCCTGGCACCACTGGGCGTAGATATAAGGACTACTTGGTTTTCATTTTATTGTATAAAATGTCCTTATATTTCCGGCCAGGGTGGTACCTGGTAAACATTGGCATCTCGGACAGATGCTCGATTCCCGCTGTTCATGATATAGATCTTCAGAGCAGATGTATTCCTGATCTGTATGACCTGTATGATCTATATGATCTGTATGATCTAGCTCGTGTTGCCGGGTGGGAGCCGTGTATCCTGCAGGATCGAGGGCTTGTTTCCTGGGTTAGACCTGTACTCTACAGATCCTGCACACGATCTCACAACGGCAGGTTGAGCTGTAGATGATCTATCTGTAGATTATGCACTGCAGAGCATGTTCTAGGTCGTTATAGAGATAATTTTCTCGGTCGTGATTGTCCGGCGTGCACAGCCCATTCAGCACTATTTACCTGGTGCATGCTTTTTGGTTGTTTTTGTCGTTGTCTTGTAATCCAGGTCCGTCTGCTGATGTGGTTCCAGTTCGATGAGTTTGCCGAGACTTGCAGCCACTTGTGGCCCGAGGAGCCCCTCAAGCCCGGAAAGTTGGTGAGTGAGGAGGAGGGCCGTTGGGCGCGCGGGTGCATGTCTGGCGTCAGCATGGAGTTTTGTTTTTTTGTTTTGTCGTTGTGTCGTACTGATTGTTTTTCTTCCGTTTGTTTCGTTTTTGTTGGTTTTCTCTGTGTGCTTTGTGTGTAGTTTTATTTACTGCTGCTTTTGTTGTTGTTGTGTTGTGTTGTATGCTGACAGACATTTTTGTGATGTGATGCGTGTTTCTAGTTCGCTACTGCTTTAAGTCGTTTTGTGTTCGGTGCTCTTGTTTTTCATGCGTTTCCGCTTGTACCCCTACTCGTACATGCCTGTTTTTTTCGTGTGTTTGTACAGTACCAGGTATTTGTTTTGTTCTGTATTTTTCTGTCTTGGTCCCTTTTCACATGCAGGCCGAGCTCCATTTTGTTCCGGTGCCGCTGCGCCAACGCTCTATGCGCTATATGTAATGACTTCATCAACCCTTTGTAGCCTCAGACGAAAACAGCTGGCAGTGTCGGAAAATATTCGATTTTGATTACCCCGAGATGGGCCCGAGTACATCATTGGTTTACAGTAAGTCTGGTGCATTGTAAGTACGTAGTATTATTTTCCATGTATACTTGGCACTGGATACCAGGAGTATTTTGATGGTATTTATAGTCACACCTCGACGCAACTATGGTTGACGCCACTACTGTAGTATTAATAAGCCGCTTTGCCTGTGAATATAGAGACCGCCTGTGAGCCCAAACTGCTCCTACTTTCCGGACGGAGTGGCACCTGGTACGCACAAATATACTCTACGTACTCGTACGAGATACCTGGGACCTGCACGTACATGCAATATAACTATGGTGGAAGTTGTGCACCATCATTATGCATGGGTTCAGTGTGAATGCTCTTGAAATACTTTAAACCCTCTGTCTTGTTTTGTTCTGTGCCGCCCTCCCCTGTCCTTTTTTGTCTCGTATCGCCCCGTTCCGTCCTTTGCCGCCCGGTCCTGTCTCGCCCTGTCTTGTCCCGGACCTTCCTGCCCTACCTCGTCCTGTCTTCTTTTCGTTGTCTCTCGTCTTGTCTGGTCTTGTTTTGTTTCGGCGTGGCCTGTACTGCCCTGCCTGTCTTGTCTTGTCTTTTTTTGTTCTGCCCTGCCCTGGCCTGTTCCGTCCGGCCATGTCTTTCCCTGTAGCACTTCTCTCCTAACCAGCTTTACCGCAAGGGGATGCTGTTCTGGGAGATGTTCAAGCCGTACTTGAACTTCATGCTAGAGGCTGACGCCGTAGTAAGCTGGGGAAGGCCTTGGAGAAGGTAAGCTTTTTTTGTACCTTTAGCAGTAGCAGTCCACTGGAGTTTTCGTTGCGGTTGCTGTTGTCGTTGGTACTATTAATAGTACTATTAATAGTGCTGGTGTTGCTTGTGTGGCTGTTGGTGTTGCTTGTGGTGTTGCTGATGGTGTTGCTGGTGGTGTTTCTGGTGGTGGTGTTGCTGGTGGTGTTGCTGGTGGTGTTGTTGCTGGTGGTGTTAGTGGTGGTGTTGTCGATGGTGTCAGTGCTGATGTTGTCGATGGTGTTAGTGCTGATGTTGGTGGGGTTCGTGTTGGTATTGATATTGACTTCGGTAGTGTTGGCAGCTTTGGCGGTGATGTCCCTGTGGTCGATGACGGTGTTGACGTTAGTGGTGGTGTTGTTGTCGGTGGTGGTGGTGCCGGCGTTCGTATCGACGACGGTGTTGGTGTTGGCGCCGTTGCCGGAGCCAGTGTTGGTATCAAAAGTGTTGTCGGCGTCCTGTGTTGATGTTGTCATTGCTACTATTCCCAGGGGCTGTCGTAGTCAGAACGTACGATGGACGCATAAACCACACACCCTCGTTCGCTTACACACCCCATTTGGTTCTGATTAATACACTGTGTTCCGCCGTATGCGTGTCGCCGTCAATGTCGTCCCTGTATATGTATCGGTCATCTGCCACTTCTTGTTCCGGAAACAAGCAAGTGTTTCCGAGCACCTGCCCTCACGAAGGTGCGCCAAGGAACAAAGAAACCGTGAGGATCACGCCCCCAGCCCGCTCTCTCCCCTCCCCACCCCCCCCCCATTCTCCCGATACGCCTTTTGTTGTTTCCGCTTCGCTGAACCCTGCCGTTTTCAGTTTGGGGTGGCTAGTTGCCCTGCTGGGCATGCTGCTAGTGCCCCTCGTGTTCATTTTCGTCGTCAATGGGGCTCTTGTGCGTATCGTCATCTCGGCCTACCTGTGAGTTGCTGGTGGAAGCGATCGATTAACCACATGGTGTGGTGGTGTGTGGTATAGTATGGTACGGTATGTGGTATGGTATGGTATGTAGTATGGTATGGTATGTAGTATGGTATGGTGTAGTACGGTATGGTATGGTATGGTAAGGTATGGTATGGTATGGTATGGTATGGTATGGTATGGTATAGTATGGCATGGTATGGTATGGTACGGTATGGTATGGCATGGCATGGCATGGTATGGCATGGCATGGTATTGTATGGTATGGCATGGTATGGTATGGTATGGTATGGTGTGGTATGGTATGGTTTGGTATGGTTTGGTATGGTATGGTATGGTATGGTGTGGTATGGTGTGGTATAGTGTGGTATGGTATATGATAGTATGGTATGGTGTAGTATGGTATGGTATGGTATGGTGTGGTGTGGTATGGTGGGGTGTGATGTGCGATGTTTTTTTTGCCCTGCGGTGGTATATGACCCGTCGACAAGGCGAATGCGGCAAGCCTCTATTCATAATACGAAGACGCGAGCTCAAGAGCCTGCTGCTTCTTCCTGTACTGCCTGTAGGTCTACTAGTCTGTAGCATATTTTGTGTGCGGTCAGTCTTCGATATAAAATGCGTAACAAGCCTTTTACCCGAACGACCCCGAGCTCTAAACGTGACCTATTTTCCCCTTGAGATCTAGGCCTTGCAAGCGATAGCTCATACCAGGTGCAACAGTTGCCTGCTTCATGGACTCGATTGGGCCAACGTGTCATCATTTTTCTACACATTTCAGCGAGAGAAGGAGGGAGGGAAGGATTGAGAGAGGGAGGGCTGATTGGTGCGCTCGAGCGGGCGCATTTGTAGATCACGCCAAGGCAACGCCGACTTAAATAAGAGTTCAACCTATATACCCGTAACTCTAGCGTGTTTCACAGCCCTCTTTCTCCTGACAGTACGAGTCTCTCTGCCTGGTACGCGTCCGTGCTTTCCCGAACTGCCGTCCATTCATGCAGGAAACACCATCGCCACGAAAGTGGCGGTGGCGGCGGCGAGGGTGACGGATCGGTGGGCAAGACGGATGAGCTTGACCAATCATCAAGACACCTTGATGACCTCCCGACCCTCTTTAACGACGCCCCCGCGCCATCGGGGAGCGGGCGACGGATACCCACTGCCTGCGCCTTAGCAGGGTGCGTGTTCGTGCGTCCTTGCCTTCGGAAGCTTACACACCTCAGACAGATCATCGGATCATATTGATAGCCCATGATCTAGCTCTTTCAGAGCAAATTATCTGTATGATCTGTGTGGTCTATACTTTGTATGATCTAGCTCGTGCTTCCGAGTGGAAACCGTAAAATCTGCAGGATCTAGGACACGTTTCCTTGGTTGGATCTGTACAGTTGTATACAGATCCTGCACAGCATATATTAGCGACAGGTTATGATCTATATGATCTATATGCAGATGATCTATCTGTAGATGATCTGTCAGACGTGTGGAAGTTTGACACTGGCGTCCGTGTGTGCCTTTGGGCTACTGCTGGACATTCGTATGGAAATTTCCGAAGTCGTCGTAAGTGTGGAACTTTTGATGTATCGCATCGACCGCGATTGTGCCCTCCATCACTTGGCATCTCTGAGTTTTTTTTGCTGATATTTGCACGAAATGCCTGTTTTTTTACGTGTCGAATGCCAAAATTGCATCGTATTTGGTTTCGGTGTAGTAATGAAATCGATTCCCGTTCGAAATTCAATACAAAGGTCGGCGTTTTTGGCTTGTATTTGAGGCTTTCTCTCTGAGATTCTATCGTAGGACGGCAAGGATTTTTCGGCACAAGCGTAGCAGTGCAGGTTTTGTACGTGCACTATGTGATGGGTGCACTATAATATTGAACCACCAAGCATGGGGGGAAGGGAGTAACGAAGGAAGGAAGGAAGGGGGGAAGGGCAGAAGGGAAGGAGCGAGGAAGGAAGGGAGGGGTGTTCGTTTCTCGAGCGTTTTTTTTTGTGGACCAGTGGTCAGCATCTGTTCGTACGGGCGTCAATCCGTCATTGGTGCGGTAGAATGTCTAACCTCGTCTTTGGTGTCGTTTGTGTCATATTTGATCACCGCGTGCCCCCCGCCACCACCTCCTCCCTACATTGTCCAACACTGATCCTTTCGTGGACATGCGAAACATATTTCCAGTAACCCCTCTCTCCACCTCTTCCCGCTTGCGCACCTTGTTGTCCAATCAACCCCTTCGAAAACATGCGAAAACTGTTCCAGCAACTCCGGAGCTTCTGCGAACGGTGGGGATCCCGTCTTTCTGGCCGCCTTTGCATCGCCGCCAAGCACTCCAAATGGCGTTATCGATCGCAGCAGCATTCACGGCCAGGGGCAAGGAGGCGGATCAGGGGTAGGGGGTAGTTTCGTTCCGGTCCCGGGGTCCGTCCGGTCGAGCGTGCAGAGGTAAGTGTTCTTACGTGTGGGGCAGATTTCGTTCACGTTTTATGATCCGCAGCAGATATTTCGGTGCATGTATAATATAGGAGGCCCGGTTTATGTGGTGTGCAGGTGCTACATGCAGTATATCGTGCTTTTGCAGGGTAGGACTTTTTCGGCTCTGCTCTTGTGCGCGTGTTTACCGCGGGGTGGGATCTGTGCGGTACGACTCTCTGCAATAACGTATCATTACGGCAACTATGGTATTTGAATGATTTAGATGGTGACATGATTTAGATCGTGACGTATCGGAAGTAGAGTATCATCTATGGTATCTGGATGATTTAGATGGTGACATGATTTAAATCGTGACATGTCGGAAGTAGAGTATAAGTTATTTCATCGCGGCGATTGCGTACAGGATCTGGATGGCGTTCAGTACATGTTTATTTGTACGATGCTGTGCTATTCTTCGGAAGTAACAGCATTTTTTGTCTCCTATTGGCAACGATAGGATCGCGATGCTGTAGATTGGGATGTGCCCTATGTGTACGTGCTTGATCTATGATACAGAGCGTGGGCAACAAGCGCCCCGCCCCCCCCCCCGCGCGCAGAAGGCGCATATCAGTATAAACATGAGATACAAGGAGTTTTGATAAGAAGAAGCAGGTCGAAAGTGATTGGTCAATTGTGCCTGTTGTTGTTCCACTCATATTGGGGCGTGTTTGTGGTCTTGCCGCCGCTTTATTTCGATGGCTTTTCCGTGTGGTCCCGCTTCTGTTCGGGTCGATTTTTCTGGTGGTTTGTTGGGTGTTTTACTGCTCAGTTTCATGGTTGTTGCGTGCGTTATCACTTTGCTTGGGTCGACTTTCCGTGTTGTCCCGCTTAATTGATTGAGCTATTTGTGTCGTTCCGCGTATATATATTGATAACTTTTGCTCGTTGTCCCGCTTGCTCAAGCCAACGTTTTGTGTTACCCGGTTTCTTTTGGTGACTCTTGGTGTTCTTCCGCTTTTGTTGGTGACCTTTTGCGCTTTTGCGTGTTGCCTCGTTCATATTGATATTACGGTGGCCCATAATAAATAGGCCCTGATACGTGAATTTATTGGCCTCGGAATCAATATTTTTTACCCAATATTTTCACTATGTTTCATGGAAGAACGTATCGCAGCTGGGCTGATTAATCGTCACACCGACGCCCAGGGGGATACAAAAACCATGTGGGTAGGTTCGACAGAAACCTGAAGACTTGAGCTTTCCAACGATCCTACGTATAGCCGAAAGTATGAGGTTCTAACAAAGGAATTGTTGCGTTAAATTCGGCCCTTAAAAACATACCAGGAGCTATTTTGAACGGGGGGGCTGCGTCCCGACCCACATTCTGCTAGGAAAGATGCGTATTTGGCACCGCTAGAAAGCTCACGATTTGGGCTGTGATCTTCCCAACCTACTTTCTCGATAATATCTTTCGTTCATGAGATACAAGCGTCCCAAGAGCTGTACCCCATCTTCACGCGTCCACCTCTACCTCGTTCGCAATCCCATACTTTCGGCTTCAAGTGGCATCGTTGGAAAGCTGGAGTCGGCAGCTATCCGTGAAAACCAACCGAGGATTTTTGGGGTCCCTGTATGCGCCTGTGTTTGTGTTGATTAGTCCGGACGATACTGCTGTTCTGTAGTTTTTCAATGAAAAATGGAAGAAATGACGACGAAAGTAAAAGCACAACTGGGAAGATTCGAATGAAAGTAAATCCGCCGGGCATATTCAAGATGGGCCACCTCAATAGTCCCTTTCGCTTCTTTTGGTGGCTTTTGCATTTTGTCCCGCTTATATTGGTCGATTTCGCTTGTTGTCCCGCTTATTGTAAGAAGCTTTTGAGCACTGTCCTGCTGGTTTCGGTGATTTTTGCGTCCTATTCGTGTTTTGACTGGCGGCTTTGGCGTGCTGTTCGGCTCATTTGTTTTCTCATGCGTGTGTTTGTTCTCCAGTCGTCAGCTGAAGGCGTCGAAGCGCCCAGGAATGCTGGCGCGGTTAATGGTCACAAGGTCAGGACGTTGTTGGTAGTTGGTGTGTCGATGGTGTTCGTGGTGCTGTCATCGGTATTGGTGTTGGTGATGGTATTGATATTGGTGATGTTCATGTTCATGTTGGTGTTGGTGATGGTGATGTTGGTGATGTTGGTGTTTAGTAGTGTTGTTGATGTTGCTGTCGTTGGTGTTAGTGTTGGTGTTTGTGTTGTTGTTGTTGGTGACAGTGGTGTTGGTATTGGTGTCGCTGCTAGTAGTATTGTTGGCGTTGGTGGTGTTGATAGTGTTGTAGTTGGCTTTAGTGGTGTTGGAGCTGTTGGTGTTGTGGGCGGTGTTGGTGTCAGTGTTGGTGGTGGTGTTAGTGGTAAAGGCGTTGGTTGTGGTGGTGCTGGAAACACGTGAAGTATTCTCCGACAGCTGTTGATCACACCGACATAATTCCGAATCAGCTGCGTACGTATTTGGCGAGCGTTGAGTGGGGTTTTCGAGGATCCGATAGTATACACTTTCGACCGTTTTTTACAGATAGATAGTACGGGGTGATCGGGGGGGAAACGCCTCCCGTTGTCGGTGCTATATACCTAGGAAGTTAGAGATGAAAGGAGAGCTTTGGGTCGGGCTTTTGGTGGGGTGCTTGCTCAAGAGCCGTCACCGCGATTCCGTAAGAGTTACGATCCCCGTTAGAATATCGCGATCCCGGTAATGCGGCAGCGGCTGGAACGTCGGTCAGGGTTGGCTCTTCCATTGACACCACGTTTCGATCCCGCTGCA